>JBBNBP010000362.1:0-68813 GCA_039737535.1 Lagodon rhomboides
GACTTGAAATGTTTGTTGGCTTCGCTGTAACTTAATAGGGCCAAACTTACAAACTAGATAATGTAAGCGTTCATCCATAGACACACAATCTAATTCAGAAATTCTAAAGAAACAAACTAAAGTGTATAAACTAGATTACTACTTAGATTGATCTATAGCATCTCTGTTTAGATATAAACTTTTATTCTAAATTGACAGACAGATGTCATGACATGTTAAAATAAGTGCCTCTATTAACTGAAATGATCAGACTTAAAAGGCTTACAGCCTGTTGGCCGGTTAGGTACCCTAACCGGCGAACTGCGAGCAATTCGTACAAGCGTACTTAAGGGTCAAAATGCGTGCCGAGTACGAAAAATGCGTACATGTTGGCAGGTCTGTAGTTACTGCTTTCAACAGGATAATTAAACAAGTGCTTTCAAGCTCAATCGAGTAAGATGTAATTAACTTCTTGAAATCTGAAGTCTGATTCATTTCACCTTCAGTCTCAAAATGTTATGAATATTTGAATTAATGACTTGATTACTGGAATATGTGTTCTTGTGTGTGTCTGTGTTTTAGTTTCGGACTGTGGAAGGTGGTGACCAAGTTCTACAACATCCCACAGCAGAGCTTCTCTGCAGAGTTCGAAGTCAGAGAATATGGTAAGTCCCTCATTACCTGCGCTGTTTTTTTTTTCAAACCTTCTATATTCATATACTACTTTATACTTTATTGAAAATGCAATAAAACTTTTTAAAATTGTCAGTGCTGCCCAGTTTTGAGGTGAAGCTGATGCCTGATAGGCCCTTCTTCTACGTGGACAGTCCAGAGCTCACTGTCAACATCAAAGCTACGTATGTGAAGGTTTTTATTTTGTGGCTCAAGAGATCAGGTTTGACTGGTAGATTGATTGTGGGAGAAAATGTTGTGTTTGTGCTCTTTTAGTCTGTTGTGTTTTTGATTGTCCTGTTTTACTTTGTTGTCGGCTTAAAAATGTTGTTGATGTCTTAGGTATATTTTTGGTGAAGAGGTGAATGGGATGGCGTACGTGGTATTTGGGGTGGTTGAGAAGGGTAGCAAAAGGAGCTTTCCAGGTTCTCTTCAGAGAGTGCAGGTGAGTCGTTACATACACTTCTGCCAGCTGATTGGTAGCTCTGTGCCACAAAACTTTCAAGACTCTCGAAACATGATTAATGTCTAAGATGTCTAAGTTATTTTTGTTTAATTGTTACATTCCTATTTACAATTGATAATTCGTTCAGAATGAGCAAGGAATTTACACATTGATTAAAGTACCTGCAGGTGTTCACAAGGCACATTTTTGTATCATATCACATTAGATTGCAAACGGTGAGGGGGTGGTCATTCTGAAGCGAGAGCACATCACACAGACCTTCAAAAACATCAACGACCTGGTTGGGAGCTCCATATTTGTATCTGTCAGTGTGCTGACAGAGAGCGGTAAGCGAGAGAGAATGTGTGTCAATGGGTGTAAAATTTCCCTTTACAAAAACGAGAGGAAAAGACAAAAATGTAACTTTTTCAATATAAGGATGTAATTTTGGTCATCAGGTTGTGTGTGAACGTGTTTGTGTTTCTGCATCAACTCACAGGTAGTGAAATGGTGGAGGCAGAGTCAAGAGGTATCCAGATAGTCACCTCACCGTACACCATCCACTTAAGGAAAACAGCCAGATTCTTCAAACCAGGATTGCCCTTTATTGTTGCGGTAAAGTACTTAATCACATTTACATCATTGACAGCAAAAGTATAGCTACATTTCTACACCTTCACAGAAAACATTACACTATACTGGAGTTCAGTCACTCTTTGTAAACTGTTTATTTTCAAAAATGTATTAGTGACATGCTCAGGGTTCCCACATGTCCTGGAAAACCTGGAAATCTTGAAAATCTGGAAGACCTGGAAAATGATTTTCCAGTCATGGAAAACATGGAAAATGAGAAAAAAGGACAAACGTCCTGGAAACGGGTTAACCCGTTTGCATTCGCTCACAAGGCAGGGGGAGGATAAATCATTTTCCAGGAAAACTTAACCGTTTCCGGGACATTTGTCATTTTTCTCATGTTTTCCATGACTGGAAAATTGGTCAATCATTTTCCAGGTTTTCCAGGACGCGCGGGAACCCTGATGCTGTTTAATGCTCCTTTAATAACTCTAATTGCAGTAAGTCTGTGAATATTCTCATTCATCCAGGTCATAGTTATCTCAAGGAAATTGAATCGAATGCAACTGGATTTGGTTTTTGTCTTGAAGATGTTTCACCTCTCATCCAAGAGGCTTCATCAGTTCCAGTTCTAGTCAAGGGAGCAGGAACTGATGAAGCCTCTTGGATGAGAGGTGAAACGTCTTCAAGACAAAAACCAAATCCAGTTGCGTTCGATTAAATTACCTTGAGAGGACTCTAATTGCAGTGTTTTCATGTATTTTCGTTATGATGCAAAGGCACTCTGATAGTTCATCTGTTTGTATCTTTGATGGCAGGTTGAAGTCATGAATCCTGATGACACTCCTGCAAATGGTGTTCTAGTGGCGGTCGATCAAGGCCAGGTGGAGGGTTTAACTGCTCCCAATGGCATGGTTAAGCTTGCCATCTCTACACAGGAAGACATTAAGCAACTTACAATCACTGTGAGTCAGCATTGTGCGTGTGGAAATGCTCTTACTTTCTCTATTAAACATAGCCCTGAGTTCTACTGCTGTTTTTCTACGATTTGGTTTCACCAAACGTTTAAGCGATCGCCGATCACGATCAGTCAGGATTTTTTTCCGCCCACATTTCTTCCTCGAAGACGATGGTTCCCCACTATCCCTACGCATGCCAATGATTTGACCCTTCTCAAACAGACTAACATCTTTTCCACGACCCCGGGATGTGTCTTTTGACATGGTTGTTTAGAAAATGAGAAGCTACTCATTGCATCAGTTGGAGTTAAATAACTTGTTGCCAGCTGAAAGATAACCGCCCATGCAGTAATTATCCAATAGGAGGCTCTTACCTATTTGCTTAGTTAAATCCAGGTGGCGCCTTTTTTTTTTTGGCCAGGCAGTGTAGATGTTCATTTTAATTGCCTTACCTCAATTTAAATAAAACAAAAACATCTAATACAGCACTGACATTAAGCATTTGGCAATGATGACGATCTTTTTGTTGTACTTTGTCAAGCTACTGTGAAAATTAGTATAAATTCTTGTCAGGTTATACGTCTTTTTGTTATTTTGTTATTCCAGTCTATTACTTGTTGGCTAAGTTACACCAGGCAAGGCTTTGTTACGCTTTCCTGTGTGTGTCCTTGATTGCAGGCAAAGACCAAAGATAAACATATTTCACATGAGAGGCAAGCATCAGCATCCATGACAGCTCTCCCATATACCTCTAATAACAACAACTACATCCACATAGGTGAGGGACATCCTGAAATGACAGCAGATGATAAAAAGTTGTGATGGTGGTGGCAGTGGCAAAGTAAGGTGTGTGCCATGCACTTGGATCTTTTCAGTGTCTAGCACTCATAGCAACATGTCATTTTTGCAGGTGTGGATACGACTGTGTCCACATTAGGAGAGAACCTGAAAGTCGACCTTCGCTTCAACAAGCAGTTACATGAAGACATCACATACTTGGTGAGCCATGTTTTACATTTGTATGCGTGTGTTTGTGCACATACATGAGTTTTTGTGTTGCTTTCAGCAGGTGGTTTATATAGATATATACTAATATTGGTAAGGGGCTGATGTGTAATTCGTTGTCCCCAGATCCTGAGCAGAGGTCAACTGGTGAAAAAAGGCAGATACCGCACAAGAGGCCAAGCACTCAATCCCCTGATGGTTGTCATTACCAAAGAAATGCTGCCATCGTTCCGCATCATTGCCTACTACCATACAAATGAAAACGAAGTTGTATCAGACTCTGTTTGGGTGGATGTCAAGGACTCCTGCATGGGCTCGGTAAGACACGCTGATGTAGCCAAGTTTGAGCATTTGATACACCCATGCACGATAAAGTTATTTGTATATTTCTTTGACATATAGTTTCTATGCATAAATCTGCTTTTAACAATTTAAAAACTGCATTCATTGATCTCCCCTTCACATCTAGTTGAAGCTGGAACCATCCAGACCTGCTCCATCGTATGAACCTCGCAAGATGTTTCCTCTGGTGGTCACAGGAGACCCAGAGGCCACAGTGGGACTGGTTGCAGTTGACAAGGGCGTCTACATCCTAAATAACAAGCATCGCCTCACTCAGAAAAAGGCATTTTATAAATGGTTCTAAATTCATATCAAATCGATCGATGAGTTTACAGATATGTCTGTTTAGCTTACGTAGGGTAACTCTATTTATTGTCTTTTTCTATTTCTGTGTGTGAATGACTTCCTCTTTGCTCAGGTGTGGGACATTGTAGAGAAGTCCGATGCAGGCTGCACACCAGGTGGAGGAAGAGACGCTATGAGTGTCTTCTACGATGCTGGGCTTATGTTTGAGTCGGACAGGGCCTCTGGGACTCCCTTCAGACAAGGTGACTTCACCCTTCCCTCCACTGAACGTACCGCTCTTTAGACTTTGAAATATAACTTGTAAGGAGAAGTAGGTGTTGAATTCTTGTTTTTTTTCAGTTATAAGCGTCTAATGGATGACATAATGTCATTCAGATAGTTTCAGAGACACTGTTCCTGAAATGACTTATAACTGTTCAGTTTTCTGCCAAATACCACTGAGAGTTAAGTGAGATAATGAACTGACCATTTTGTAAGGGGTGTTAGGGACGAGAGCTTTTTTAATTTTCTGAATTAACATAATGTAAATGTTGCAAAAACACAATGCACTGCAATTTCAACAAATGAGGTGTGCACATCCATTTTTCTTCCTACCCACACTAGGTCCAGGTGAACAACCAGATAGATGACCTAATTTGATTATAAAGGTCCAGTGTGTAGGATTCCAATGCATATAGTGATCAGGACTCAGATCGCAACCAACTGAATACCCCTCGCCTAACAACTCCTCTTCCAAACGTGTGGGAAGGTGACTGTCTCCCTGCCTGCCAAATTTACTGGCAGAATATTAATAAATTCAGAAAATGCCTCTTTACTTATCACTGAAAGAAGTCCAGACAATCCTGAGGGTGATTGTTGATGAGCTTGCCATCCCCTGGCAACAAGCCAAAAGATCTGTAATTCACAGACTACCCGCTTTTACAGAATTTGATTATCATCCAACTCTTATCTTCTCCACTCACTGGACCCACCATCAAATCCCTCGACTCCCAGTGCCAGTCATTCCCTGGAGCTGACAGCAGTGCACTGGCTGGAATGTGGGAGGTAACTCTGGAGTTGTCAGAGTATCACCAAGCTTGTCTATTTAGACGTGAAAGGCAAGTAAAATGCTGGGTAACGTAGGCCCCTGGTCATAACAGTTTTACGTGTTGGAAACTTGTATCTTGAAGTAAACATGAATCGCTGTGATCCAACCCTCTCACTGAAGTCACATAGTGCTGAAACAAGTGATAGGGAGGTGGAGTGGCTGAGACAGAGACACCATTCACCCTATTACAAGACACTGTACCATCAACATGATTTTGAAGCTGTTATTTTATGTTAAAAAAGCTTCATAATGTTGTTTATTGTTTGTGTAAAATTGGTGGAGTTACCCTTTGAGTATCAAGTTGTCCTTGTGGATGTTATCTAGGAGTCTGTTCATCCTGAACGCACAAGGAGTTGTAGTTTTCCCAAGAAACAAGTGAAAACATAATTCCAAATATTATATTCCATTTCTGCCTATAGATCCTGACAAAATTCCACACACTGGACATTTAAGAGCCTCACATCAACTATGCTATGCAAAACCTGTTCTGTTTAAGATCTAGTCTCTGTTGTGTTTCCAGAATTGAAATGTCCGACCCCCAGCGGGAGCAGGAGGAAACGATCCAACACATTAATGAACATTACAACCACCTTAGGTAAGGACCACAGCTCTAAACTAGCCAATAACCACATATTCAGTCATCTTCTACCTCACAGTACAATTCAAGCCCTTTCCCAACAACAAGTTGTGCTGGATAAGCCTGTCCTGTAACCTCTAGATAATATGGTACCCTAGTTTGCAGTAACAGATATTTTAAATGTGGTGTCTGTGGTGACATTACCATGCTGGTGCATGGGTGGTGATGTGTTTTAACTTAGCCAGCAATGATTGATTTGCCAGAACTGTATGTGGAAGCAGCTGTAGCAAAGGAGTAGACTACAGCATGTAATAATGATAATAATAATAATAATAATAGTAATAATAATAATAATAAAAATAATTAAAGCTGCAAACAGCGATGAACAGGCCCTCGCTCCATGCACATCAGGCTGCTGTGCCGTCGGAGGGCACGCTCACCTGTTACTTGCATGTATTGTTGGAGTGTATTATGTGTAGAAAACAAGCATTGAATGTCGTACAGTGAGTGCTCGGGCCCTAATAATAATAATAATAATAATAATAATAATAATAATAATAATAATAATAATTAAAGCTGCAAGCAGCGATGAACAGGCCCTCGCAGTCCACGCGTGTCGTGGTGTGCAGCAATTGTGGCCTGCGGCGTGCTGAATGCGTGGGCTGTTGCAAGCGTGGGCTGCTACAGGCGAGATGAAAGAAGATACCAAGGACTTCGAAAAAGTAGGTTTGCAACATTTGGAGAGTTAGCGGAAAAAACGGTAAGCGTAAATGGGCGTGGCCTATGTCACGAGCGCAATTCGGGGAAGGTGTGGATATAAGGTTTTTGAATGTGCGATAAATTATATGGGAGTTATAAGCCAAAACGCCGTTTCCTTGATTATAGCACCACCTAGTGGTGGAAATAGACAATAGACAAACGACAATATCCCATCCCATCCCATTTTCTTCCTCTTCATCCGGGGCCGGGTCGCGGGGGTAGCAGCCTGAGCAGGGACGCCCAGACTTCCGTCTCCCCGGACACTTCCCCCAGCTCTTCCGGGAAGACCCCGAGGCGTTCCCAGGCCAGCTGGGCGACATAGTCACTCCAGCGTGTCCTGGGTCTTCCCCGGGGCCTCCTCCCGGTGGGGCATGCCAGGAACACCTCCCAAGGAAGGCATCCCAGGGGCATCCGGAAAAGATGCCTGAGCCACCTCAGCTGGCTCCTCTCGATGTGGAGGAGCAGCGGCTCTACTCCGAGCTCCTCCCGGGTGACAGAGCTCCTCACCCTATCTCTAAGGGAGCGCCCTGCCACCCTGCGGAGGAAACTCATTTCGGCCGCTTGTATCCGGGATCTTATTCTTTCGGTCATGACCCAAAGTTCATGACCATAGGTGAGGGTAGGAACGTAGATTGACCGGTAAATCGAGAGCTTCGCCTTTCGGCTCAGCTCTCTCTTCACCACGACGGACCGATACAACGACCGCATTACTGCAGCCGCTGCACCGATCCGCCTGTCAATCTCACGCTCCATCCTTCCCTCACTCGTGAACAAGACCCCAAGATACTTAAACTCCTCCACTTGAGGCAGGAACTCTCCCCCAACCCAGAGGGAGCAAGCCACCTTTTTCCGGTCGAGAACCATGGCCTCGGACTTGGAGGTGCTGATTCTCATACCAGTTGCTTCACACTCGGCCGCAAACCGCCCCAGGACATGCTGGAGGTCCTGGCTCGAAGAAGCCAACAAGACAACATCATCCGCGAAAAGCAGAGATGAAATCCTGTGGCTCCCGAACCAGACCCCCTCCGGCCCCCGGCTGCGCCTAGAAATTCTGTCCATAAAAATAATGAACAGAACCGGTGACAAAGGGCAGCCCTGCCGGAGTCCAACATGCACTGGGAACAGGTCTGACTTACTGCCGGCAATTCGAACCAAGCTCCTGCTCCGGTCATACAGGGACTGTACAGCCCTTAGCAGAGGGCCCCGGACCCCATACTCCCAAAGCACCTCCCACAGAATGCCACGAGGGACACGGTCGAATGCCTTCTCCAAGTCCACAAAACACATGTGGACTGGTTGGGCAAACTCCCATGAACCCTCGAGCACCCTGCAGAGGGTATAGAGCTGGTCCAGTGTTCCACGACCAGGACGAAAACCGCATTGTTCCTCCAGAATCCGAAGTTCGACTATTGGCTGAATTCTCCTCTCCAGTACCCTGGAATAGACTTTACCAGGGAGGCTGAGGAGTGTGATCCCCCGATAGTTAGAACACACCCTCCGGTCCCCCTTTTTGAATAGAGGGACCACCACCCCGGTCTGCCAGTCCAGAGGTACTGTCCCCGACTGCCACGCGATGCTGCACAGACGTGTCAGCCAAGACAGCCCCACAGCATCCAAAGACTTGCGGTACTCAGGGCGGATCTCATCCACCCCCGGTGCCTTGCCACTGAGGAGCTTCCTGACTACCTCAGTGACTTCGGCTTGGGTGATGCATGAATCAGCCTCTGAGCCCCCAGCCTCTGCTTCCTCTACAGAAAGCGTGTCAGTGGGATTGAGGAGATCCTCGAAGTATTCCTTCCACCGCCCGACAATGTCCCCAGTTGAGGTCAACAGCTCCCCACCCCCACTGTAAACAGTGTTGGTGGAGCACTGCTTCCCCCTCCTGAGGCGCCGGATGGTTTGCCAGAATTTCCTCGAGGCCGACCAGTAGTCCTCCTTCATGGCCTCCCTGAACTTTTCCCAGGCCCGAGTTTTTGCTTCCGCAACTGCCCGCGCTGCCGCACGTTTGGCCTGCCAGTACCCGTCAGCTGCCTCAGGAGTCCCCCGAGCCAACCAGGCTCGGTAGGACTCCTTCTTCAGCTTGACAGCATCCCTTACTTCCAGTGTCCACCACCGGGTTCGGGGATTGCCGCCTCGACAGGCACCAGAGACCTTTCGGCCACAGCTTCGTACAGCCGCATCAACAATGGAGGCGGAGAACATGGTCCACTCGGACTCTATGTCCCCAGCCTCCCTCGGGATCTGGTCAAAGCTCGCCCGGAGGTGGGAGTTGAAGACCCCCCTGACAGAGGGTTCCGCCAGACGTTCCCAGCAGACCCTCACTGCGCGTTTGGGTCTGCCAAGTCTGTCCAGCTTCCTCCCCTGCCAGCGAATCCAACTCACCACCAGGTGGTGATCAGTTGACAGCTCAGCCCCTCTCTTCACACGAGTGTCCAAGACATACAGCCGGAGGTCAGATGACACGACTACAAAGTCGATCATTGACCTCCGGCCTAGGGTGTCCTGGTGCCACGTGCACTTGTGGACACCCTTATGCTCGAACATGGTGTTCGTTATGGACACACTGTGGCTAGCACAGAAGTCCAATAACAGAACACCACTCGGGTTCAGATCAGGGAGGTCGTTCCTCCCAATCACACCCCTCCAGGTAACACTGTCGCTTCCCACGTGGGCGTTGAAGTCCCCCAGGAGAACGACGGAGTCTCCAGTTGGAGCACTTTCCAGTGCCCCTCCCAGAGACTCCAAGAAGGCCGGGTACTCTACACTGCTGTTCGGCCCGTAAGCCGAAACGACAGTGAGAGACCTATCTCCGACCGAAGGCGCAGGGAAATGACCCTCTCGCTCACCGGGGAAAACTCCAACACATGGCGGCTGAGATGGGGAGCTATAAGCAAGCCCACACCAGCTCGCCGCCTCTCACCTTGGGCAACTCCAGAGTAGAAGAGAGTCCAGCCTCTCTCAAGGAGTTGGGTTCCAGAGCCTAGACTGTGCGTGGAGGTGATCCCGACTATCTCTAGCCGGTACCGCTCAACCTCCCGCACTAGTTCAGGCTCTTTCCCCCCCCAGTGAGGTGACATTCCATGTCCCCATGGCCAGAGTCACCGTCTGGGGATTGGGTTGCCGGGGCACCCGCCCACGACTGCCACCCAATCCACAATGCACCAGCCCCTTCTGAACCCTCCTGTGGGTGGTGGGTCCACTGGAGGGCAGGCCCACGTCGCTCCTTCGGGCTGTACCCGGCCGGGTCCCGTGGGCACAGACCCGGCCACCAGGCGCTCGCCTACGAGCCCCAACCCCAGGCCTGGCTCCAGGGTGGGGCCCCGGTAACGCCAATCCGGGCGACGTACGCTGCATCAGAGACCCATCAGAGGACCTCAGAATCCTACTTTTGTTATATGGCAGCTGTAGCTGTTTAATATAGGCAGGTGTCTGAGTGTGCAAGGCTATAAATGTAATTACACAGATCTTAAAATCTTAAAATGAATTTGATGGGCAGCCAGTGTAAAGACATAAGGACTGCTGTGACACGAGATCCTTTGGCGGACCTGATCAGGAGCTTGGCACCAATATTATGGACCACTTGTAAGCAGTTAAAGGAAGTCTTGCTGAGACAGGTGAGAAGAGAGTTCAAGTAATCAAGCAGAGAGAAAATAAATGCTCTGTCTCTCCCCACAACCGTCTTTCTCCCTAGTGACTAAATTTGGAGACCAAATGCAGCGTGAGTGTTGTTTGGATGGCATGAAGAAAACCCCTCTTTCATACTCCTGTGAGACACGCAGTGAGTACATTGGGGACGGTGCAGCCTGTGTCGACGCCTTCCTGTACTGCTGCAAGGAGATGGAAAGCCAGCTAGCTGACAAACATGAGGAAAGCCTCAAACTGGCCCGAAGTAAGAGACGGGGACAAGGGACAGAGGGAGGGTGGTTTCTACCCATGGTCATACTGGGAGTTAGAAAATGATCACTGCCTTCCAATGTAATATAATAACCTTTTTAATGACACTATAGGTGAAGAAGATGACGTCAGTTACGCTGACAGTGGGGAAATCAATTCTCGCACCCAGTTCCCTGAGAGTTGGCTGTGGTCAGATATCAAACTGCCTGCTTGCCCTCAACAAAGACCAAACTGGTGAGATAACTGAAACCTGTAGGCTCAAAAAAATACAAGGATTACTTCATTAATGACACCACTATCATTTAAAGACACAATGATGTAAAAATTCTGTATTAAAATGTCAAAATTACTAGAGCTTTGTTATATATTCTGTTGCGTGTACACGCATGTTATCCCAAATCCTTCCAACAATGTTCAAACCTACCCCCAAGTGCGCAAGTTCACTCAAGCTAACAGTGCATTTTATTTGGTTAACCCCTTCTGCGATATGGAAATCAGCAAACATGACTAAATTACCTCATCTGTGAACATTCAGATAGATTTTCATCAGCAATGGTGGTTTTTTATTGGTTTGTTTACCAGCAGGGAGCCATTATTCATGCAGGTTTAACCATGGGATCAGTTGTGTATATTCGTGTTACTCAGGCAAGTGTTTACTAGCCCCCAAATGCTGTATTCCTTTACTGTACATTAGCCGTAAGCTCGTAAGTAACACAACACACTGAGGATATGTGTATCTGTGTGTGAATTCAGGTCAACCTCTCACTAAACGTAGCACTCACCAGAGACTCTGGTTCTCCCCCTTGTTTCCCCCCTTCCTCGCTGTAACGTTACATTCATGATGTAAAGAACATTTTTCCTCCAGCTCCAGTCAGCAGTCAGCATTACAGAACATGAATCGTCTGATGGATGTCACCTCCACAGATTGCTGCTGCAGTCAGGTTGATAAACAGGAGCAAATTTTCTGCTTTTTAATCCAAAAAGTTGAAAAAGTGGCTCTCCTCTAAGTAGCTCCAGATCATAACAGGATCCAGTGTAACTCTGGGTGTTTATTCCTCCCAAAGCTCTAGCTCTGCACCCAACTCTCTCCTCCAGCGTTGGCTGGCTCTAATAATAATAATAATAACTTAGATTTATATAGCGCCTTTCAGGACACCCAAGGTCGCTTTACAGAAAAAATACACATACAACACAGAACATTAAATACAAACAACCAGGATTAACAGTCAACAGTCAAAACAGTCAAAAGCCTGCCGAAACAGCTGGCTCTGACCAGCTGAGCAGCGTATCTGCCTACCTGCTCCTCCTCGCCCTCCCCACACAACACTGTGCAAACGTCTTTTGTGTTGTTTTAATAGAGAAACCCTTAGTGACAGAAACTACATATCATGCATTTAATTTTACCAACTCTTTTCTTTTGTTTCAGTGACACAACAAAATTAGAGCAACGTTTTCCTTTGAAAGACTCAATCACAACCTGGCAGTTCACTGGAATTAGTCTGTCAAGAACTAACGGTGAGGATTCAGTAGCCGCAGTGAAGGCTCGCGCTGAAGGGGCTGTGTGAATGGGGCTACTGATTAATATCTTACTCCCACAACACACCTTTTATTTTTCCTTCTCTTTTCATCACTCTTTTTTGTATCCCTCTTATCTTTAAGGTATCTGTGTTGGCGAACCATTAGAGGTTATTGTCCGGAAGGATTTCTTCATTGATCTCAGACTGCCCTACTCAGCTGTCCGAGGAGAGCAGATAGAAATCAAGGCAATCCTCCACAACTACACCCCTGATCCTATCACTGTAAGTCTGGGCCATTCTTTTACTATATTTTAGGCCAGAACCAATAAGACTGGACTGATGTACAAATTGTGACAGAAAATGAAAATAAAATGGAAATAGAAGTATCTCAAAAATACAAGTAATACTAAGTACAGTACTTGAGTTAATGTACTTAGTTACATTCCATCACTCTCTAGGAAACAATGTAAATCATTAAATTTCTTCAAATTAAAGATGCATCATTTTTAGGTGACCTAAAGCAAAACTGATGATCGTGATCCACACTATGAGGGGTCTTCATCTTTGATCCACATACCTCCTCAGTCACTTTCTCAGTCTTTTTTCTCATGTCGTTTTAAAGGTGCGTTTGGAGCTGATTGAGACGCCAGATTCAGCTGTGTGCAGTTCAGCATCTAAACGTAGAAAGTATCGTCAGGAAGTCAACGTTGGGCCTGAAACTACACGATCTGTACCCTTCATCATTATTCCAATGAAGAAAGGACAACACCCCATAGAGGTCAAAGCAGTTGTTAAAGACTCTGCCCTCAGTGATGGGATCATGAGGAAGCTGCGGGTGGTGGTAAGACCAAAAGTTACTAAGGGGGCAGTGCAGAGAATCAGTTGTATCCAAAGCATGACCACACCATCAGAAGATCAACACATCAGTCTTAGTTCGCTCAGAGTTAGAAAAGCAACTTCGTCACAGATACAGAGTTTGCTAGATTAAGAATGTAAGACTCCAATCAGCAAAGGCTGTCTTGTCGTGGGCTCAGAGGACGAGGACGAGTGGTGTTTTTTTTCACCACTTCTCATGAGATGAAACATTAAGGCCAAATGCTTCAGGTGGGCTAAGAAATTCCAGAATTTAGCAGAAGGGGCACGACCCCCATTGATTAAATTAGTTAGGATAGAAAATATTAACATCGAATGAATCAGTCTTATGTCTGAAAGTGCTACATTTTGATTACATTGTCCTCCATCGCTGTTATGAAGGAAAACCCAAATACAACAACTTGAGAGAGAGAGAGAGAGAGAGAGAGAGAGAGTGTATGATAAGGCATGAAAGAATGTTTAAATTAATAAACAAATAATTTCTGATATATTGAATACATTTAACAAGTTATCAAAAATGATTCAAAACACAAAAATGGGAATGCTTAACTAAGATGAATAAAAGATTGAAAAGTTGAAAAAATTATCTAGTTTAGGAAATGAAAGTGCTAAGTTTTAATTTAAGTTTTTGGTTGGGTTTACGCACAAAAATGTCTTGGCTGGGTTTGGGGAAATATAAAGATTTTGTGAAAATTTTGGATAAAAATTAAGTACAAAACATTGTTGTTTGGTTGAAAAGTATTACACAGTTAAGGTGACATGAGCGTCATCATCGTAACAGTTCTAACCATGTGGTTAATGTTCAGTAATAAGAGTTGTGCTTTGAAATAAACATCATTGATTGTTGTTTGGTTTTAAAGTCAAAATAGATAAAGAGCCATCTATTGGGGCTTAACTTTGGTGCAGATGACATAGATTTGTTTTCTAATGTTGTGTCCTAACTGTTCCTTTTCCAGCCTCCAGGTGTGTTGGTTAAAGATCCTCAGATTGTAACTCTCGACCCAGCTAATGAAGGTGTAGGTGAGTTCACCCATTACATTGCTAAGTTTTTGCTTAACTTAAGAATATCATGTATTTATCACTTGTTAACTGATCTCTCAACTTGTCCTCTGTTTATCCCTTTAGGTGGTACCCAAACAGTAGTTATTAACAGTCGAATTTCTGGAAAATCAATCGCTCCAAAAACACCCACGAGCACACAGATCTCTGTGACAGGTGAGATATAATGTTATATTTAGGCTTGTTAGGTGAAACATGGCCCTAGTCCTTAAAAATGATCTTTGCCTGTTAGTTTAGTTGTTTCTTCCCTTTTGGTTTATAACAATTTAATTTCTCTGTTTCTGTGTGAACACGCAGGGAGAGAACACGTATCTGCACTGGTGGAGAACGCCATTAGTGGACAATCAATGGGTACTCTGATCCAACAGCCCTACGGCTGTGGAGAGCAGAACATGATCACCATGACTCTACCTGTCATTGCAGTCACATATTTGGACAAAACCAATCAGTGGGAAGCTGTGGGCCTTCAGAAACGTGCTGAAGCCTTTGAACACATCAAGACCGGTAAGCACACCAAGATGTATTCATTAGCACAAATAACATGAATCTTAATGGCCCTCTGTGTGGGATTGGAAAGTTTCTGAACTGCTGGCGACACTAAGACTCAATTGAATGGCAGTCCATAAAAATGTATGTTTTGTTCTTGCCCAGGCTACAGAAATCAGCTTAAGTACCTCAAAGAAGATGGGTCTTTTGCTGTGTGGGACTATCTCGATGGCAGCACCTGGTGAGACATCCAGACCTTCATGAACTCACAGATTAATGTTTGCACATCTTCCTCTAACTTACATCCTGACTATGGGTGTATTTCATGTGCAAAGAAATGAAATTATACTATGACAGCCTCTCTTCTCTTCTCAAAGGCTGACAGCTTATGTTGCCAAGGTGTTTGCCATGGCCAACAATCTGGTGAAAGTGGAAAATGACCTCATCTGTGGCGCTGTCAAGTTTCTGATTTCCAGGGCACAGCAAGATGACGGCATGTTTAGAGATGTTGGAGAGCTCTACCATGGAGAGATGATTGTATGTGCACTGATTTTGTCAATATCACTTCATTGAAAGGTGCAATCTGTAGTTTTGGAGAAGAAAGCTTAATCAGCAGAGAAAGATTTTAATTGACTGATTTTTTAATCCAAAACAAACTGAATAAACAAACTGACCTTAAGGGCATTGCAGCCTTTACGTAAAGCAACGTAAAGGCTGCAATGTGCCGCCTTGTCCATCTAAAAGGGAGGTGTAATATTCCTTCTTTTCAAATAAGCCACCACTTTTCCTCCTCTGGTAGGCGTCAACATGTGACGTGACGTGAAGCAGGAAGTTGGGCGGGAAGAGAAGCAGGTCGAATTTGTCTTCAAAATAAGAGCTTTACATTGCACCCCATCGGAGTTTAGAACTGGGTTCTTAGCGGGGGGCTTTTAGTTTGAAAGTAGCGACCGCTATTAGCTCGCCGCTACAACAACAAGCGGACAACCAAGACAGCTACAGAGAGCGAGGAGACGCTAGCATCTCCCGGATCTCAGCGGCTTTCCAGCTGCTCATCTTGGTGGATGAAGTGACGAACTGACTGCTGTGATCAGCTGTTTCCTGGTTTTAAAACTCCCGGCTGTGGGTGCGCAGCAGTGCACGTCATCCACACCTCCGCCCATCTCAGCATTTGCCACCACATTGCCGCCTCGGATTTACACAGCAATGGAGGCGCAAATAAGTGTAACGTTACCCTCCGAGGGGCAAAACTGGTGGAACAAAACAGACCACCAATTTGCCGCCTTCTGTCTAAATCCGCGGAGCGAGCCGCCAAAAGGACGGCAGATTGGTGGCTTACTGCCCAGAATAAAAACGGCTACAGTTTCATACTGTTTTACTTTGTTTATGTGGCGGACCCTACCACCTTTCTAGCTTCAAACAGTGTTCTGGGACCTTATTTTCCTCTTGTTTATTCAGTTATGTATTAAATAAACATCTCTGAGTTTGTATTATTACCTCATTAATATTGCAAATATTAAAGCTCTGAGTTTGAATTTCTTCTTCAAAACTACATAGTGCCCCTTTAACTAAATGCTGATAAAGTAGCAAGTCGAGTTGAATGCAGTAACAGGTCATTAACTGTCATGTGTTCCAAAACATGTTCATGTGTTTGCACGTGTAGGGTGATGTGCGTGGCACGGATTCAGGCGCCTCCATGACGGCCTTCTGCCTCATTGCCATGCAGGAGTCACGTGCACTATGTAATGCCACCGTTGATGTGAGTACCTCACCTCATTGAATTAACTTCCTCACCTCACTTTAACGTCATTTGAGCACTTCAGTGCTGCTTGCGGACCTCGGCGCAAGCAGCACTGAAGTGCTCAAATGACTTTAAAGCACACCCTCTCGGGTAATATTGCGATTATACAACTAATACCAGCACAAATAAAATGTATAATCAAAATATATCCATGTTGACGGACAATTTGCTCTCAAATTTTAAAGGTTTTTGCGAGTGTGCGTCGCGTTTCCATGGAAACACATGGGGCCTGACTAATAACTGAAACAACATCAGTCCCGTCAGTTACTCTTATGTGTAATGGAACGTAGTTTACCACTACAGCAAGTAGTCCGACCCATAGTAACGACCTAGCAACAGAGAGGATGAGTGAACTCTGAGCTGACGTTAATCTTTTATCGCCGTCTCGGAATTTCCCGACCTAAATCAATACTGCACAGATAAACAGAAAATGCTTATTTTTATCCCCCAAGTTATAACAAAGGTGCTGATTTTTTTCTGTTATATTTTTTATAACACGTTTTCACCGCGGTCACAATAGTGTCTCTCACACCGAAGGGAACAGGCTCGGCCCGCTGGGTGAAACGGGACACTTTAGTCTATAAATGTGACTTTGGCAGCTGACAGGTGGTTTGTGATTTATTTACATGATTAATAAATAACGTTTCTAAATAATAATAATAATAATAAAATACTCAGCTCGGACTTGTTTCGTCTTTATCTTATTATTATCTAATTATAAAGAACAGAGAAGTTCCAGATTTATCACTTTATTTACCACAAATCTTTCCTTTTTTTGTCATTTGGTTTTTCTCATCCTCCAGTTACGATGTTGCCATGGAGATGGATACAATGTTGCCACTTGGCAGAGTAGTACTTTGAGTAATAAGTCAGGCGTGCTGTATTGCTGATTTGCGCACGGTCTAAATTTGTTGTTGACCAATCAGATTGCTCGGTCGGAACTACTACTATTTCATCTTTATCCCTCACCTTTTATTTCTTTATGCACTGACTTCACCTAGTGATGGGCGAAACAAAGTAACAGAAACAGTAACAGAAGCAGATTTAACACTTGAAATTCTTAATAATTTTTGCACCAGTGGTTTTGTCAGCTGTTGCTTGATACCTAATTAAGCTAACATTTGCTCCGTGTTCTGGTTGAAAAGGATACTGTAGTGCAGTGTAGTGCTTACATGTTTCGTTCTGATATAACTCTGCTGCTTCAGCTACCTTGGTTCAGATTTTTGGACATGTTTTCATTTTCAACATTTCTGGAGGAACAACTTTTAGGAACTGTGAAACCAGGGACAAAGCGCTGTCACCATACACTCAGATCGATTCAGCTCATAAATTCTACAGCATTCCTGAACAGAAGTGTATATTAAAATAGATGGATTACAGTCACTGTACAAATATGACATGTCTTTTATGGTAACACTGTTCTCTCCTTCTTCTCATTTTCCCCTATTTTTTCCCCTTCTGTCCAGCGTCTGCAAGGCAGTATAGACAAAGCAGTGGCCTACCTGGAGAGGCATCTGCCCGCCCTCACCAACCCATATGCTGTTGCCATAACTTCATACGCTCTGGCCAATGAAAACAAATTGAACCTGACGATCCTCAAAAGCTTTGTTTCCCCAGGTGTCATCACACATAAATATTCTTCGACTAATTCAGCAATGGTCCAACGGTGTAAAGATGATAAATAATATGATCCAATTTACATTAGATCACCTCGGGGCACCACCCTTAAAGAAGGGTGTGTGTGGGTGTGGGTGTGTGTGTGTGTGTGTGTGTGTGACGTGTCGCGTCGCCAGGTTAGAGAAGATGGTTAGTTGCATGCAAAGACCCTGAGTCTGTGTGAAGCAGCATTCAACTAACGTCACATTCGCTGTCTAGGAAAGCAAACTACCAATAACCTGACCTGAGATCACAATAACACCCAAACTGAGTTCAGGTCAGATGGTCAGAGGTCCGGCTATTTAAATAGCTGGACCTCCACACCGGCTAGTTGGACTAGTCCCAGCCTAGTCAAGCGAGCAGGAACTGATGAAGCCTCTTGGATGAGAGGTGAAACGTCTTCAAAGACAAAAACCAAATCCAGTTGCGTTCGATTCAATTTCCTTGAGATTTATGTGAAGCACTTATGTTCAAACATGTTTTTTTTTCTCTCTCCCAATAATTGATGTGTTTTTTTGGCCATGAAATAATTTATTAGTTGGGCTCCCATGTGAATCCAAATGACCTTACAAGGATAGAAAGATTAGTTAAAATTCCCAAAAGAGAGCACATTTTACGTTCTCTTTTTCACTTATTATACATATTTTGAGATTAAGGGAGCGGGGAGTTAATAGTGAATTAAGATTGATCCAGCCAAAGCATACTAATCTAAAGTTATTTGTGTGTGTCCTTCTAAGAGTCGTCCCACTGGCCAGTACCAAAGGGACATATTTACACATTGGAGGCCACAGCTTACGCTCTTCTTGCTCTGATCAAGGCCGAGGTGAGAATGTCGCACTTGAGTTTCACCATGATGTCGTGCTACAGAACACATTATTCATGCTGCCTCACGAAAAGAGCAGAGGGTTTAGACTTGAGGTATACAAACCAGAGACAGATTTGATCATCTAGCTGGCTTGTATCAGACAAGTGTCAAGTATTTGCAGTTTAACTGTGCCATCATGGAAAACTCATTTACAGCAGAAGTTCTAAGTATAGCTTTGGAAACTGACAGGCTGTGATCTAAAGTAAAACTAACAAATTCACAACTTCCCTCAATTTTTAATGTTTAACATTTTACACATTTGCTTGCTTCCTGTTAATGAAGGCATTTGAAGATGCCAAGCCTGTTGTAAGATGGTTCATCAAGCAGCAGAAGGAGGGAGGAGGCTATGGATCAACTCAGGTAACAGACACTGCACCTCTAGCTGTTTTTAGCGCAGATCTTTTTAGTTAATCTGTACGGAAGCGTATTGCATTCACTTGATAAATTTATTTTTTGGTTTGTTTTTCGGAGTAATTATTTGTGTTTTTCTGAGTAATTTATTTCTTGTCTGTTTTTGTGAATTATTTTTTTTTTTAGTTTTTCTGAGTAATTTATTTCCTGATTTTCTGAATAATTTTTCTGTTTTTCGGACTAAGTTTATTCCTGAGTTTACAGAGCATTTGAAGATCCATTCATTCACTGAGAGCTCAACTTCATGGTTACAAACATGACCGACTTGTTCAGTTTAATCAAGTTTTACTTTGATCTGGGTTTAAGACACTGGGAGATAGTCCTGTCTTTAACTCATATAGATGGTATTATCATTAGTTTGTCAAGGCTTTGTTCTTGCGGGAGTTCGAAGTATCTCGATATTTCAGGAAAAAAATGACTCCAAAAAACAGGAGGGAAAAATTACCACGAAAAACACAAGAAGAAAAATTACTCCGAAAAACAGAAATAATTATTCCAAAAAACAGACAAAAAATAAATTACTCAGAAAAACAGAAATAATTATTCCAAAAAACAGACAAAAAATAAATTACTCAATAAAAACAGAAATAATTATTCCAAAAAACAGACAAAAAAAATAAATTACTCAATAAAAACAGAAATAATTATTCCAAAAAACAGACAAAAAATAAATTACTCAGAAAAACAGAAATAATTATTCCAAAAAACAGACAAAAAATAGATTACTCAGAAAAACAGAAATAATTATTCCAAAAAACAGACAAAAAAATAAATTACTCAATAAAAACAGAAATAATTATTCCAAAAAACAGACAAAAAAATAAATTACTCAATAAAAACAGAAATAATTATTCCAAAAAACAGACAAAAAAATAAATTACTCATAAAAACAGAAATAATTATTCCAAAAAACAGACAAAAAATAAATTACTCAGAAAAACAGAAATAATTATTCCAAAAAACAGACAAAAAATGAATTACTCAGAAAAACAAATAATTATTCCAAAAAACAGACAAAAAATAAATTACTCAGAAAAACAGAAATAATTATTCCAAAAAACAGACAAAAAATAAATTACTCAGAAAAACAGAAATAATTATTCCAAAAAACAGACAAAAAATAAATTACTCAGAAAAACAGAAATAATTATTCCAAAAAACAGACAAAAAAATAAATTACTCCGAAAAACAAACCAAAAAATAAATTTATCAAGTGAATGAAATACGCTTCCGTAAATCTGGGCTGATAACCTATTAACCTAAGTCCCTGTCACTGTTTTTCTCTCCAGGCTACTATAATGGTGTACCAGGCTGTAGCTGAGTACTGGACTTATGCTAAAGAACCAGAGTATAATCTGGATGTGGACATTTTATTGCCAGGCAGGTCAAAACCTCAAAAGTACAACTTCAACAGGGAAAACCACTACACCACGAGAACATCTAAAGTGAGAAGACACACTCTCACACACACAAAGAAAACAGTTCATTAATGTGATCAATCCTGTTGTTTTCTGTATCTTTCTCCTACTTAACCCCGTTGTGTGTGTGTGTGTGTGTGTTTGTGTATATTTAAATTCCCACAGACTAATGATATCAATGAGAATGTGACAGTGATTGCCAAAGGCACAGGAGAAGCAACAGTGACAGTAAGTAACTTATATTTTTGTTCTGAGATTTATTATTTATTGACGTGTCCTCTTTAAATCACAAATTAAGTCGAAAGCATTTTTTTTTACCTCATGTGTAGACTGTATAATTAAGACAGACTAGGGCTTGGCATCACTGATCAAAAATGTCATTGTGTTAATACTTTGTGAAAGTACCAATAGCCATCCGTACAATATTGTCGCTATTGATTTAAAATTATTTGTTCAAAAATATTGTGATATTAAATTTTGGCGTTCAGTCCTAGCATATATAAAGTGATTTTGAGGAGATTTAAACATATAGAGATGTATATTGTGTATTTCACTAAAGCTTAGATGGTCGTATTATTATTTTACGGGCCCTTATGTTAGCTTTTCACATATTAAAATGCACTTTATCTATGTCATAGATGGTGTCTCTTTATTACGCCCTGCCTAAAGAAAAGGAAAGTGACTGTCAGAAGTTTAGCGTGTCAGTGCAGCTCATCCCAGGTAACTTCTTTGTTTGTCATCATTTTAACGACTTGTCCGATTGCCTCTGTCTTTTTCTGCCAAAGGTGTTGCCAAAATTGGCCAAAATTGTCAGACCGGGCCTGGGAGAAAAAATGAAAACACTGATTTCATAACATTAAACTAAAAACCGCTGTTGAAGGTGAAACGGTAAAAGTGACATTTGTGGGATCTCTAACTAATTATCACTTACCATCAAGTGTAAAACTTGGACCTCCAAGTCATTTTGTTTGCTTAGTCTGCACGTCTGTTTTTCCTGCTGCCTATCCATGTATTTGTTTTTTGCTTTATGAGAAAAACAAACTAAATGCCGATCAAATCTTTTTCTCCTGCAGATGAAAAGGATTTGGAGATGAAGAGCTATAAACTGAGAATAGATGTTTTGTGAGTACAATCAATAAGTCTAACTATCCGGTTAAAAAATGTTGCGCATGAGGCCCAATGTTGTCCAACCAGAAAGGCCCCTACATCGCTTTACTTCCTTGCCTTTCTGTTTCTTATTGTTGTTATTCACGTCCTTGATAATTGTCCTGCCCTGTTATCCACCCCCATGTCATACTTTATTTGAATCTGAAAAATATGCTCGTATAATCTTCTTCTGATTGAGCTTTCACATCCATTTCAGCTGGCTAAATTTTTCTCTCGATTATGCTGTCCATTTTCTGTACAGGTATAAGGACGAGGCGCGCGATGCAACCATGTCTATCTTGGATATTGGTTTGTTAACTGGCTTCACCGTAAACACAGACGACCTGAACTTAGTAAGAGCTCTTACTTATGCAGGCAAACCCGCATGTGGTTCAAAAGTGAAGAAACGAGATGTGTTTTCTGATGTGTGTCTGTTTCTGTGTGTGTGTGTAGTTGTCCAAAGGACGTGCCCGCACAATTGCAAATTTTGAGATGAACACAGCCCTGTCAGAAAGAGGCTCTCTCATCATCTACCTGGACAAGGTAACCATCAGTGTCTGCTTCCTTTATATTTGTTCTCTCTGCCGTGCTCCTTCTCTTTTTATCTCACCCTTTCCTTATACCTCTCTGCAGGTTTCTCACACACGACCGGAAGAGATCACATTTAGGATCCATCAGAAGTTTAACGTGGGCGTCTTACAGCCAGCTGCTGTGTCTGTCTATGAGTACTATGACCGTGAGTGACGTGAGAGTAGAATGGATGATGGATAATATTAGTTAGAAAGTGGTTGAATGCTAACATTAGCTGTTTTCATTTTCATTGTGCATTCCTTTTAGTTGCTGATCAGTCTGGAAGTAGTGAAATTAAAACAATTATTCAGACTCCCTGTTGAAACAGCTTGCAATCTCGAGCACAGCGGTGTCAGAGAAAAAAGAGCTGCGTGAATATGGCCTCAGAATCGAGCTTTTGATCAAAATTACTTACAGAGCAAGTTTTTTATAAACTCGAATCAATAAACTTCAGTCAGCTCCCCCTGAAGGAATATTCTTTAATCACGAGAACGGAAATTGACGCAATGTACTCAGATGATATGTAAACAGTACATCGATATTTGTTCAGCTAAGCATTCACTCAACAGTACATTTCTATTTCTTGAGAAAAGTCAAACACAGAGATTGACCCAAGTGTCCTTCCTACTTGGACTTTGTCATTCTTCAACCTACAATCGTCCATTGACAACGACTTACGTATCATGATCTTTACCTAAAACTATCCTGGTACTTTTGGTCCCTTAAAAAAATCCATTCAATGTATTCCTATGTAACATACTTGCGTACGTTACCTGCATTCTCACCATGCTGTCAGGTGACGTGTTCTTAGCAGCTGACTGTATTTATAATGTCAGCTTTTTCAAGAACTGCTCAGCCAAACAACTTTACACTCAACACTGCACTTCCTTGGGTCATAAGCTAAATACCCACCAAATGTGAAGTAAATAGGAAGAGCAGTTGTCTAGAAAAATCAAGGGAAAGACATAGATACAGACCGAGATTCATTCCATATTAGTTAGATGTTTTTCCAACATCTGTTTTTCCCAATTTCAGAGACGCCTTGTGTGAAATTCTACCGTCCAGAGAGGGAAGATGGAGAGTTGCTGCGGCTTTGTAGAGGTGATGAATGCACATGTGCTGAAGGTAAACAGGATGATGACCTAATTTATCTTCTGCTAACATAATTGTGTTACTTCTGAAATTATTGAACAAACACATAATCAGAATACCAACATTGCGTTATATAGCGCTATATAAATGCCAGTGCATTTACCATTTACCATAATATACCCAAATGTAACTTACATAAAGCCGCCCTCATCCATCAACATCACATCCAAATGTGCTTATTCAATCACATTGTATATTAACTATTATTATATTAATTATATTAACCCTAACCCTATTGTATACTTCCAGAGGACTGCACTAAGCAGAAGAAGGACAACATCCGCAAAGAAGATCGCACCGCTAAGGTCTGTGAGAATACAGAGACCAGCAAAACAGATTTTGGTAAGAGTGTAAATGATCTGCGTTTATTTATCGAGTCCTTTTATACAAAAACAAAGCTTCCGAGTTAAGCAAGGGAGCAAGTGAGCTAACAGTCTGCAACTTGTCTGTCTTCAGTGTACAAAGTGAGGCTGGAAGAATTTACAGTCAGTCAGTCCACTGACATTTACACCATGCAGGTACTGGAAGTCATCAAGGAAGGTGGGTATTCATGTTTGAACTGTCTTAAATGTACTATCCCCTTATGTTTTCCCATGAAGAGGAAGCTGACGTCTCAATTTTTGGTCTCTTTCAGAAATTTTATGGCCAACACTGTTTCCATTTAGAAATAAAAATTCTTGGTCATTCAAAGGAAATGTTTGACATTTTAGAAAAAAAAAAATATATATATATTTCTTGCAGAAAGATACTGTAGATGAGAAGATGACACCATTCACATATTTTACATTAACTACATTTAAAAGCTGTTGCTTGCAGCCAGCTAGCCTCCATCACAGATAACCAGTGGATACTCAACTATAGACTATAAATAGTCCAGAACATAACCACCCATGAGTGGTGA
The DNA here is from genome assembly GCA_039737535.1 of Lagodon rhomboides. Taxonomy (NCBI): domain Eukaryota; kingdom Metazoa; phylum Chordata; class Actinopteri; order Spariformes; family Sparidae; genus Lagodon; species Lagodon rhomboides. The sequence continues at coordinate 24,451 of JBBNBP010000362.1, forward strand.
ATTGTGATTTTCAAGGGCTTTATTATGGCGTCTATAGAGATGATAGGAAAGGGGCAAAGTTCGGATTCAAACCCCGGACCTCTGCAGTGAGGACACAGCCTCTGTACATGGGGTGCATGCTACATCAACTGAGCGACCAGGATGCCCCCAAAGTTAATTCTTTGGATGCATTAAATAAACAAGTTTAGATTTGTGATCTTTGGGCAGAGCCAAGCTAACTGTTTCCAGTCTTCACTCTAAGCTAAGTTAGCCGGCTGCTGACTGTAGCTTCATATTTAGTAAATGTTGAACCATGTTTTTAAGCGTGATTTCACTTGGAATATGTGAGAACACAACATGAATGTTTTGAACTGCACCTTTAGTGATGCATATAATCCGTAAGCGTCTTACTTCTCTTCTTCTACATTTTAATCGCAGGAAGCGAACATTTGGTTCTCCAGGAACAACATAATCAATCGCGTTCATTCCTCAGTTATCAGCACTGCAGGCCGTCTTTAGATCTGAGAAAAGGCAAAACCTACCTTATCATGGGGACATCCGATGATATTCACAGAGATGACCAAGATCTATCGTAAGTTTGTTTTTGGAGTGAATGTGCATGTGTGGTGTTAGTGCATCCCATCTGAACTATGTCTGTTTTACCACTTTCTGAATTGTCAGTCAGAGTGATTAAAGGCACAGTTTTTGTGGGAGGTTTTTTTCTTTTACATTTAGGGGATTTAGCAGACTCTTGTCCAAAGCAACTTATAGTAATTCATACATACATTCATACACTGATGGCGGTAGCTGCCATGCAAGGTGCCGAGTCACAGCCACACAAAGACCCATTGTGTTTTTCCCTTTGTTATTCTCAGGTTTCAGTATGTACTCGGAGAGAAAACCTGGATTGAGTACTGGCCCACAGAAACAGAGTGTGAGACTGTTGTACACAGACCTGCTTGTTCCGGCATGAAGGAAGTCAAGGAGCATGCACTGTCTGGATGTCAATGATAACAACAGATAACATATATCACATATATTGCCCAGCCCTAAAAGAAAGTTCGACCAAGACTGTCTACTGGTATGTTGATTATTGTTTAAGTGTCTTTAACAAGACGTTGGGGTTTAATAATGTTAAGGTCACTGAGTGATGCACAGGAAGTTTAATACATTAAAAATGAGTCAAATTTCAAATCTGCTGTGATTCAGAATATATGACAGCTCATACAGATCAATTAATGCAACTGTATCAGGAGTAAAGGAGGCACTTTAAGCCTTTGTGTGAGTGAAATTAGAAGAATAATGAGAAGAAAGGGGAACCCCTGTCTAGTTCCATGCTGAAAAATACTGTCACAGTGTGTTATGTATATGTACATATGCATGTGGAACCTTAACCCTGTTTTCATTTGTTCAAATGCCGTCTCTTGACGAAAATAAAATGACTGAAAAAACACGTGGCTATGCAATATTGCCAAAAATGTTACAATGATGAAAATTTTCACATCATTCTATATGTCGACCGATATAAATGCCAAATCATTATTTCTTGTTTAAAAAATTCTTATTGCTGCTGAGTTGCAGAGACAGTTGATTGTATTTATCCTTTATTATTATTTTTTTTTTTATCCCTATTGAGATTCAAGAGCTCTTCTTCCACTTAGTCCTTGTCAAGTTAGGTAGAAGGCAGCTGATTGCTAAAGTTAGCTGTTGTTGTTGTTGAATATGGTCTATAGCCATAAAAACAGCATCAAATTTCCATCAACGCTGTTTGTAGAAGACCTTTAAAGGTGTTCGTAGAGGGAAGTACACCCCTCACATTTTTGTAAATATTTTATTATATGTTTTCATGGGACAACACTGAAGAAATGAAACTTTGCTACAATGTAAAGTAGTCAGTAAACAGCTTGTATAACAATGCAAATTTACTGTCCCCTCAAAATAACTCAACACACAGCCATTAATGTCTAAACCACTGGCAACAAAAGTGAGTACACCCCTAAGTGAAAATGTCCAAATTGGGCCCAATTAGCCATTTTCCCTCCCCAGTGTCATGTGATTCATTAGTGTTACAAGGTCTTAGGTGTGAATGGGGAGCAGGTGTGTTAAATTTGGTGTTATCGCTCTCACACTCTCTCACACTGGTCACTGGAAGTTCAACATGGCACGTCATGGCAAAGAACTCGTTGCTCCACATAAAGATGGCCGAGGCTATAAGAAGATTGCCAACACCCTGAAACTGAGCTGCAGCACGGTGGCCAAGACCATACAGCGGTTTACCAGGACAGGTTCCACTCAGAACAGGCCTCGCCATGGTCGACCAAAGAAGTTGAGTGCACGTGCTCAGCGTCATATCCAGAGGTTGTCTCTGGAAAATAGACGTATGAGTGCTGCCAGCATTGCTGCAGAGGTTGAAGGGGTGGGGGGGGGTCAGCCTGTCAGTGCTCAGACGCCACACACTGCATCAAACTGAAGGAAGCCTCTTCTAAAGATGATGCACAAGAAAGCCCGCAAACAGTTTGCTGAAGACAAGCAGACTAAGGACACGGATTACTGGAACCATGTCCTGTCGTCTGATGAGTCCAAGATAAACTTATTTGGTTCAGATGGTGTCAAGCGTGTGTGGCGGCAACCAGGTGAGGAGTACAAAGACAAGTGTGTCTTGCCTGCAGTCAAGCCTGGTGGTGGGAGTGTCGTGGTCTGGTGCTGCATGAGTACTGGAGAGCTACAGTTCATTGAGGGAACCATGAATGCCAACATGTACTGTGACAACATGTACCCCTCCCTTCGGAAACTGGGCCGCAGGGCAGTATTCCAACATGATAACGACCCCAAACACACCTCCAAGACGACCACTGCCTTGCTAAAGAAGCTGAGGGTAAAGGTGGTGGACTGGCCAAGCGTGTCTCCAGACCTAAACCCTATTGAGCATCTGTGGGGCATCCTCAAACGGAAGGTGGAGGAGCGCAAGGTCTCTAACATCCACCAGCTCCGTGATGTCGTCATGGAGGAGTGGAAGAGGATTCCAGCGGCAACCTGTGAAGCTCTGGTGAACTCCATGCCCAAGAGGGTTAAGGCAGTGCTGGAAAATAATGGTGGGCACACAAAATATTGACACTTTGGGCACAATTTGGACATTTTCACTTAGGGGTTTACTCACTTTTGTCGCCATCGGTTTAGACGTTAATGGCCTAATGGCATCATGCCTCCGGCCATCGACAAACAAAATGGACAGTTTGTGCCCATGTACACAAGTCCTAAAGATTACATTCTCATCACTAATTCACAAACAGCCTTGTTACTGGGTTGATAGTTATGGTACAGCCTGAAGACCATCGATGGAAACAGGACTATCTGTGTTTGGAGACTCTTCTTGCCCTCCAGGCTAAAGGTTCTGGAAGACAGGTTTGTCCCATGACTCCAAGTGTTTAAACATCTGTAATTCATAACCAATCAGAAGTATTCCAGCCTAGGAGGAGGAGCGGAAATTAAGCTTTAAAAACGGATGCTGGGAGAACTATTGTTGTATTGTTGTATTCCAGATCTGTAGCGTACTATTCGTGCAATCTGAGGAAACCACGACAACACTGTTAACATGCTTGCCATCAAATTGACAACCTTGACAAGTTTATTTTGTTGAATGTGTGAAATGTACCTTTGTTATCACCTGTGGATAGCAGCATAAGTGCAGGGAAACTAGATTGGTCTAACTTAACTAAAGAGGATCTCAAAGAATACACTTCTCACACTGACGCCTTCTTGGGAAGTATAAAACTACCAAAAGATGCCATCGTGTGCTACAATATATAATTCTATTGTGGAGTCTCTCCTTATCTTTTTTCAACATTTTTCCTCAGATGTCTGACTTTAAACTAGAAAACACTGACTTTTTTCTAAGAAGCCAGAGTTTTTTTGTTTTATTTTACAGTGGCCCTTATCCTCTTACGTATTCAACATGAGTCACTTGAACAAACTTATGACAACAATGTGGTAAAAGACGTAAAAGCGCTCTTGAATACCTGAGGTTGAAGTCTGCACATGTAGCTCAGTGAGCTTCATGATGGTCCAAGGTGGAGATATAAAATCCAGGTTAAACGTTTTCCACCAGTAATGTGAAGCTCAAGGAACACAACAATGTGTTAATTGACAACTTCAGGAATGGCTCAGTGAGATCAGTGACCGGTTTGAGTTCTGGAGATGTGAGTTCAAGACCTGGTTGGTCCTGAATCGGACAGTGATGTAGTCACGCTAGCTCTTGTGGGAGAAACAAAGACCCAGTAACTTGTTAAGCTTAATGAGGAAAACGTAATCAGTAAGGATGGTCTTTGTTACTGAAGCTAAATCCCTGTTTGTGCAAAGTAGTTTGTCACATTTCAGCTTTTCCATCCCCTCTGAAGGACCAAGGGAGGATTCAGAACTCAGACGTTGCGCACAACTGGTGATCCCCAGTCGTGGCAGTAACCCAACACGCCACCAAGGCCCTTCGCACATGTACTTTCTCTCTGGGTACTTTTAAGTCTTTATTTGGGGCAGTTGCCCTCAAAATGTACAGTGCTTCAGTGGTCGCGAACCCACAACCTCAGAAAGAGCAAGCTGCACCCTTAAGACCTGAGCTATGCAACTAGACAGGTGTTGGATGTTTCTCAGAGGTGTTCAGTTTTTTCTTTGTCACCCCTGCTTTCAAGAAGTATGTGCCATCCTCACACTGGAGTCTTCTCTCTGAGAGCTTTTAAGCCTCTGCTTTGGCCTTCAAAAAGATGTGAATCATGAGAATCGAGCCCACAACCTCAGAATCTCCATACAGTGCATTTACACCCTGAGCTACTGGACCAGAACATTATATATATATAATAATATATTTTTAGCCTGATCAGCAGGAGTTTGTCTGTCAGGACATAGTCATTATGATTTCTTACATTAAATGGTGTTTCAAGACAATGTAGATTAAAATAAGTAAGCTTTTCCATTCATCAACGTCATAATGTGACAAAAGTTCACCAGTTACAGCTGAAATATGAGTGAAATCAGTGGACTAGACTGAATTATGCGAAATATTTCTTCTACATGTGCTGTGTTTTGGCTAAAACCTCTTAAAATCTCACATCAGTGGCATGAAACACGCATCTGGTGATGTTTCACTGCCCTCTTCTGGTAAATGTTACCTTCAGATTGCATATTATAATCTACCTGTTTAAGAAAAGCACCTTTAAAGTGTCAACAGCAAAATTACTCATTATGGAGAACGGACGATTTCAGAATAATATACAGTATATCATATTACTAGTTAATCAGTTCAGTTGATCAGTTCATCATTTATTGGTCCAGTTAGATTTTGTCATATATTTATTAGAGATACAGTTTTAATTTACCATATTATTAATCTGAATTTACATTAACAGAAGGTACATGTCGTGCAGTAGAAGTATAAAGAAGAAGACAATTGAAAGAACAAAATAACAGTTTAATTTTTATTTTGAGCAGTAACTTTATTTACAATGGAAATTTGGTTTGCAGGCAGGTATTTGATTATGGAAAAGGATCAGGGCCACTAAAAAATTTTCAAAAATTAACATTTTGAAAAAAAAAATCAACATTTTTTCTAAGAAGTCAGACTTTAAACTCAAAATTCAGACTTTTTTTCTAAGAAGTCAGACTTTAAACTCAAAATTCAGACTTTTTTTCTAAGAAGTCAGACTTTAAACTCAAAATTCAGACTTTTTTTTCTAAGAAATCAGATTTTTTTTGGCCCTTATCCTCTTACGTATTCAACATATAAGTCACTTGAACAAACTTATGACACCACAGTGGTAAAAGACGTAAAAGCATAAGCGACGAAGCAACATTTTCTGATTAACACTATTAAATTTGGTTTAAAGCTCAGAAAAGAACAAGCGCACTTTGATTTAAGATGTTTCGAAACAACTACCGATGATTGTTTGGCTCCGACCGAAGCCTTTAGTGAACATCTGGTCTTCCGCCTGTGACGCAGCTGATAAAATGTCCTCGCACAGAAACACACATTATGAAAAGATGTTTCTCTGAGACACATGGAAGGATTCAAGGCCGGTCAGATAAAGGAGGTTTCCTGTACAGTAGAGAAAGGCTTTTTGTTTGGTGGGAAAGCAGCTGTGTGTTCAGATACGGCCGCTGCGATGTCAAGACATTATTTTCCACATTTAGGAGGTTGATAATTGGACAAATTTGGTCGACTGTGTGAACTGAAAGCAGCTCTGCAGAACACAAAATAAAAAAATCAAATATGCAGACTCCTTCCCCTCGATACTGTGTGAAACAGATAATGCAACATCCCAACCGTCAAGGTCATTCCTCGCTATCTTCCGTTTGTGCAACAAAAGGCTTCTGCTGGCAGACTTCACTCAGACTCAGATAACCGCAGAGCCAAACAGATATGTGTGAGAGTAAGGACAGTCACAGAGGGGAGGTGGTTTTACAGAGCTAATTCTCCAGACCGGTAAAATCGTCAATAGTACTTTCCACCCAACAGTCATGGTCTCCTGTGTTCTCTTCATCCTGTGGATCCACGTTCTGACACAAGCCTGCCAGGGAGAGGAGCTGCCCCGGGAGGCGGTGGTGTTCTGGTTCCGAGAGCGGCTCCTGGAGGGCCTCGGGCTGGAGGAGCCTCCTCCAGCCACGGCACGGAGTCCTGATGGGGCCAGAGCGCGCGGAGGGCCCCCAGGACGAGCAGGACAGCGTGGGTCAACCGTGGAACCAGTCCAGACCCGGAAACATCTCAGATAATCCTGTTCCCCAGCTCTGGTGAGAGGCTTTGATGTTTTGTTTTTATCTGAATACGTCAATTTTGGAGCCTAGTTTTTGTTCTTTAATCAGATTTTTTAAAGCCTTTGATGAACTGACCATCAACCCAACCATTCACTGAAGTCATACATCACGTCGTCATGTACAATATAACAAAGTTTTATCATATTCTTCTTGTAACTGCGCGACAAAACTGACCTGATCATGTGAACATTTGTTAGTGTGCAGACCTGACAAGTACACATTACCATCTGTTTTCTGTTGCAGGTTTAGTGTTTTAGATAATAATATATAAAACAAGATGAGTGCCCATTTAATCTTTATGGGATTTTTGATAGTGAAAACCGATATTTCTCATATTTACTTTTAAAATAAAATTTGAAAACACGATGTAATTGTAATTTCTTACAAAACCTATTACCCATCAATTAAATGTATTTACTTTTTTTTAATATAAAAATGTGCATAAATTATCTTGAGATCTTAACTTGAGAAACAAGGCAAAGATAATCAAACCTAGATCTCACTGATGCGTGATCGACAGGTAGAGGGAGCTCTCTAATCTAAAACTAAATGCTTTTAAAATGAAAAGGACGGTGAATAAAACTGCTAGGCAACAAAATAAAAGCTCTTCCCGACTGAAACATCCACAGAAAACTGAAAATATAAGTATAGTTTATTGATGAGATGCAGATTTTGAGGTCATTTAATATTTGTTTCTTCTTTGAACTTCTTCTTTGAACTATAAATCTATATTTTTATATATTAATTATAAAATTAATACACCCCAGTCAGTCAGCAGACATACAGCTGCTACTGCTGTAGCCGCGTTATTTTAGATCACACTACCTCGGTCGGTATGACCCGCACTAATGCACATGTGCAGCTCTCGCCAAAGATTGAACAGAGGCGAGATGTCTCACTCAGTAGCTAAAATCGAGCGTTCGAGACACATTGTGCAAGAGGCTGCTGCAGCAATGCACCATACAAGGTTTTAACGAGGCGTTGAGTAACTTTTTATGAACATTCTGGATGTATGACTCCTTATTTGTTGATCTGACAGAGTCCCCACACACTAAAGTCTAAGAAAACCCCAAAAAGTCCAATCAAAAGCTTTACTGACTGCTCTCTAATTTTACTCTGGCAGACTCCGCCTGTGCCACATCTGACTCAGCTCTTGGAGAAACCACCAGCAGCCACTTCACATATTACTTCCAGCCCTCCATGAGCAACCACGACACCCTGGTCACATCTGCCCACTTCTGGTTTTATGCAGGGGAAGGAGCCACCAGAAACTCCTCGACCCAGCTCTTCATCGTCACCTCGGCCCAGCAGCTTCTTCAGGCGGCAGAGGCTCCGTCCACAATGAGCTCAGATGGATGGAGCACCTACCACCTGGATCAGAACCTGCTGGCCTCTGTGGCTGAGGGCCCTTTCCTGCTGCAGCTCCGCTGTCCGGCCTGCCAGTGCCACGCCGACCAACCCGACAAGATACCCTTCCTTCACCTCCACGCTCGGCCTCGTGCTCCGGTCCGCTCACCCCGCCGGGCGCCGTTAACCATCCCCTGGTCTCCGTCTGCTATCGATCTGTTCCAGAGGCCGTCTCAGGAGAGACCCGAGCACAGCGACTGCCACCGAGCAGAGATCGAGATCAGCTTCGAGGAGCTGGGCTGGGACAACTGGATCGTCCATCCCAAGGTGCTGACCTTCTACTACTGTCACGGGAACTGCTCGGCCTGGGATCGGACCACCGCCATGCTGGGGATCACGCAGTGTTGCGCTCCGGTCCCGGGGACCATGAGGTCCCTGAGGATCACCACGACCTCTGACGGCGGGTACTCGTTCAAGTATGAGACCTTGCCCAACATCATACCTGAGGAGTGTACCTGTATCTGAACATTAAAGATTAAAGGGCCAGGTCACCCAAATTACACATCTTTTTACTTACAGAATGTGAATTTATCACCAATTTTTGGGTTGGGTTTGGGTTTGATGTGCTGAGGTTTTAAGATTTCTGCGTCCAACTGGAACTACTTTCTGATTAACTCTAAGAAATAGTCCCTATGAAAACCCTCCACAGCAAAGTCTGTGACAGGAACATTATTTTGCAGAATATCATGTTAAAAAACCCAAAAAAACTAATAGATATCACTATGAAAGTTATCTACACAGACTGATTTTTTTGTATTGCAGGTTTTCTGAATTTTCTAATCATTTGCAGAAATTTTGCAGAAGCATTGGATAAAGTCAGGTCCAAAATTAGCGACAAAATATGTCAATAGCCATAAAAAAGGTGAATAAAATGTCTCCCTCGAGACATACAGAATATAAATAGGGATAAAACTGGCTCAGAATTTCTGGCTCTGAATATAATTTTAAAAAATGTATTTTTAAAATTCCATATATGGTCAGAAAAATGGTGGAAAGGGTAAAAAATGTATTTTATTAAACATTTTTTTTTTTATTTTCCATGAAACTTCTGAAGTTTATTACCTGCCTACATTAAGAAAATTATTTTTGCTGTACAAGTTTTCAGTTTTTTGTGTTTTTAAATATCCAAATTAGGCTAATTAATATTCCAATTAAATATGCACATGTCTGAAAACATCTCCAGAAAAGAAAAGCCTGTATTGTGTATTTTGGACATTTTCTTAAAACTCATCTGACAGACAGTGTTTGCAAAATCCAAAACCTGAAGAAAAAAAGAGGTGGGAACATCCATAAATAGCCTAAACTTCACACAGGATACTAATCGAGGTAAAAGTTTGAAAAATGTGTTGTGTAATTTGGGCGAACTGGTCCTTTAAAGCTTTTAATGACATTTCTTTCTGCAAAGTTTCTTATTTCTGTCAGTTTTTTAAGCTACAATCTGTAAACAAAGGTCAGTGTTGTGTTGCTGTTCCTGTTTCCACCTGTAGAGGGCAGCGTCAGCCCACTTTTACCTGATACAACTCACATGTATGATATTAAATCATGTATTTAAATATGGAGCTCTGCTGTGTTCTTTAAATAACAACATGACTGCTGCATGGAGAACATTTCACACTAGATCTGCATTTTTACTTTAAGTTTTTCGTGTTAATTCAGGCTGCACAAGTCACTGAAATATGGCCGAGCACAGAATCCAAATCACAGGTGATTTAATTCTTGGATAAAGGTAAAGTCTTTTAAATATGTCACAACATGCATGAAGCACTGTGAGGCGACTGAGCCTTCACATCCTGTTCTTCAGATGCTTTCCTGCAAAAAAAAATATCACATTTGAATATTTTTTGAGTGAAAGAGTCCTTGTTTTCTCCAAATTCAGCGTTCAATCTCCTGACTCATATTGGGATTTGTCCATTTATTCGCCGAGTAACATATACAGGCTTAGAGAGACAAAAACATGGGCAAAAAGCAGATATAAATACGCAGAGACTTCACAGAAAAGAGTCGAGTCCAAAGACCAAAACATACCGTTCAAATATATTTATTTACTCTGAAGACAAAATAATCTCTACAGTTACAAAAACTACAAAACTTGCAATAGAAACAAAAAAAAAAAAAGTACAAACCATTGAAGATGTACCGTATTCAAAATGGAATGTCGTACCTTGCAATAATTAGCAAAACTGGAAGTGAGATGATTACAGAAATACAGCATCAAACAGCTCCTTGGCAGTCTGTCGTGTTATTACTTCAGCCAAAGATCATAAAACCAACTGACAGGCGATGAAAAAGTATCAACTCTGTGCGAACGCGGAAAGCTATTGATCAAAAGTCTCACGGCGGATTGAAGATTATATGTGTTTACATGGCAGCGGGCTGTGCGTCAGCAGCCAGCCGTCATCCTGTCCTCAGCTGGGTCGCGGTGTGTGTGTGTTTTGCTTTTTTTTTTTTCTCAGGACGCATGAAAAAGCATCGCCGGTTCAGCAACAACGGAGGGGTAGTGGTGCGTGTCAAGGACGGAAAAATATGTCTCACCAAAGAAGAATGTAAATTTTCAAAAAAGACAAGGGTGGAATGTCAGTGTTGACAGTAGCCCAGAAGACAGATGTTTCCAGCTGTTTCGCAAAAAAAAAAAACATAAAGTGATATTGTTTTAAATCTTTCTGCACGAACGCTGAAAATCATTTTTTTTATTTACATGATTTCGGAAAAAAGACAGGGATTTACCTACAGGACAGGCAAATAAATCTATCGCTTTGGTCAAGACGTCGCGTTTTTGAATGAACAAAAAAAAAGTGATTATTGGAAATTCCTTGGAACATTTCCTGTCAAAAGAATTCAAGCATTTCCCAGGTAAACATTTTTGGCCGATTGGAGAAAATATACAAAATTCTGTCGAATGTTTGCTGAAATGTCGTGGCATCTGGCATCAAATCTGTTTAAATTAAAACGTGGTACGTGACTCGTCTTGCACAGGTTAAGCCGCCCTCGTTTCAAAAGAGAAGAAAAAATCCCAAAAAAACAAAAACCCCGCTGCTGCACACGCTCCAGAAATGACATAACCCAAGGCTGTGTTGTTTGAGACTCTCTCCGTGGCCAACAAACTGAGACGTTAACACTCGGCGACGTCTTCTAAACAGAGAGCCTTCTCTCTTTTGTGAGGGAGACGACAGAAGTAGACTCGGCCGGGGGAGAGTTTTAAAAGCTTCCTCGCAAGAAAGGTCTGAAAAATGGACGAGCCACAAAACAAAAAACACAGAGTGTGGGCGAAAAGGACAGGGTGTAGACCGGGTTTGTTCAGAGTCGAGGCTTGTGGAAACTCGAGATGGAGCGGGCTTTCAAGTTTAGAGTCGTGGAGAGGAACCATTTGTCACAACACAGCTTGGTCAGCATTTTTTCCTTTTCTTTCTCGACTGACCCCCCTAATACTGAAAGGCATAATTCTCTCATGCACACACACACACACACTCTCTCTCACACACACACACACACACACACACATGCGCTCTGGTCTCCCTCAGTGGTCTGACTGCACTCCCATATGTGCTTCCCCCATGTGTTTAAAGGCCAGTAGGAATGGAAGGGCAGACGTTTGAGGCAGGAAGCACGCTCAGGCATGTATTCCTAAGAGAGAGAGAGGGGGAAGAGGCAGAAACAGAGGGATCTTCAGCATCAGCTGTGCACGAGCTCAAATTTCTAACTTAGGACGGACTTTTCGCTTCGGCTGCACTGACTGACTTTAAATCTCACACCTTGAGAGTTAGCGCGGCGCTTTGTTTTGAAAGGATAACTTTGAGGATGAGGAAGAGCGAGTTACACCGGCTGACTTTATAGTTTTTGGCAACTTGGCAGTGCAGGCCATCGTCCCTTTTTCATTCCCCCTCCAAAAAAAGGTGCCTTTATATTCACCCTACGTTGTAGTTAATGGTTTCCCCACTCGATGTCACTGTTGTTTTTTACACTATAGATTGAGATTGTATACAGGTAGTCATCACCTTTTCATGATGCTTTATCCTCATTAACGTACCTTTTTGCTGATTAGCTTCCAAATGTTTTTCTGACACAACTAGGAGTGGTTCAAATGTCTTCAAATTCCTTGTTTTGTCCACTCAACAGGCCAAAACCCGAATGATTGAGAGGCCTCAACTCGTGACTCGAGTCTTTTAACTGACTAATTGCTTCCTTTATTTCCTGGCATCACTTGTCAATAAAAGACCTGTTTGTGATGTGTTGAATTTATTTAATAATATATAAAACTGCTCGTAAAAATGCACTTTTAAAAGAATCTAAAATTTTAACCGTTTGAGGGCGTGTTCTTTACCTTTCTCGCTCGCCTCCCCCTGCTTCTCCTGGGCAAAGTTGAGGCGGTTCTGCTCGGCGGCCGTCTGCGCGGCCGTGTTGACCTCGGGGCTGCTGCTCCTTGAAGGGCTTCCTTCATCCGCCTGGTAGGCCAGGTCCAGGTGCTGCTGGGCCAGCTTCAGGTGCCTCCTCAACCGCTCCAGCTCCCTGGACGACGGCCCCTCGTCGCCGAAGCTCTCCCGCCCGGAGTCCCCCAGCGGCGAGTCCCTCAGGTCCCCTTTCAGTTTCTCCTTCTTCATGGTGGCGTGGTATCCGGGCGGCGCTGTGGGCATCGCGCGCGCCGTGGACGGACGAGGGGTGCGCGAGGAGTTGAGGGTGGCCCGCCTTCGGAAGGTGTCGCGGATGCCGCCGATCCCCAGGTGGATGATCTCGAAGATGGTGAGGAGCAGGCAGAGGAAGGACACCACGTACATCACCAGCAGGAAGATGGTCTTCTCGGTGGGCCGGGACACGAAGCAGTCCACGGTGTGCGGGCACGGCGAGCGCGTGCAGACGTAGGACGGGATCACCTCGAAGCCGTAGAGGATGTACTGGCCGAAAAGGAAGGAGATCTCGAAGCCGGAGCGCCACAGCAGCTGGCACACGTAGACCTTCATCAGACCGTCGCGGAGAATCCGCCGACGACCGTCGTGCTTTTTCTCTGCGCCTTGAAAACAGAACCACTGGTGAGAATCAGAACCTGGGTGAAACCTTTCGGGCAGACGAGCTCAAACCTCCACCTTACTTTTTTCTGCTTTGTCGGGCTTGTCTTGTTCGATCTCCTCAGCGATCATCGGGTCTTCCTCTCCGTTGTCCTCCGCCTCCTCGTAGTCGCGGACTGCCCCGCGGCTGACGATGGGCATCCTCTTCTTCTGGGTCCGAACTGGCCGGTACTCGCTGTCGTCCATTCTCGCGATCTTGTGCATGGCAAAGCCCAGGTACATGATGGTCGGGGTGGTGATCAGAATCACCTGGACAGAAAACAAACAGGCGTGTTGGACACTCGACATGACCACGACTAAATCATCACTGCAGATTGAGATCCGACACCCAGCTCACCTGAAAGATCCAGAATCGTACATGTGAGAGCGGCGCGAACGCGTCGTAGCACACGTTCTCGCACCCGGGCTGCTGCGTGTTGCACACGAATTTACTCTGTTCATCGTAGTAGATGGTTTCGCCGCGACGGCTGTCAGCACGATGCGGAAGATGATGAGCACCGTCAGCCAGATCTTCCCCACGAAGGTGGAGTGGTTGGAGATCTCATCCAGCAGACGAGTCAGGAAGCTCCAGCTCATGGTGCCGAGATGACCGGGGAGCTAAAGACGCTCTGGAGGAAAGAAAAGAAACAGACTTAAAACACTTCTTTACACAGTTTTTAAGCAGTCAGAACATTTCTAACGGGTACCAATGTCTTGACTTTGTATGAAATTGTCTTTTCATTTGATACCAAATCCTGAAATCTGGTATCGAGGCAAGACATTTTTCCAAACACGATGGTATCGAGGCCGTTTCGTCCGATACCCAGCCCTAACATATTGTCTCCTGCACAGTTTAAAGTTTGTCTTTTCTTGAAGTTAAAGCTAAAAAGGAGACAACCACAAGCAGCATTTAGTCAATTCACACAGCAGATGTTGGACAAATTGCTTCAGCTTCAATGGTCAACCAATATTATTGGCCAATATTTGGATTTTTACACATTTTTAATCAACTTTTTCAGTCATTTTCAATTAAAAAATGCCCCAAATTCACCATTTACAGCTGAAGTTTTGCTAATTTTCTTAGTTTCCGATGATATTAAACTGAATATATTTGGCTTTTTGAGGTTGGTTGGACACTGTGATTGACATTTTATGCCATTTTATGGACCAAAGGATTGATTCTAGTCCACTTTTAAGCAGTCGAAACATTTCTAATGGGTACCAATGCCTCGACTTCGATAAGTTCCTGAACAAAATTGTCTTTTCGTTTGATACCAAATCCTGAAATCTGGAAAAATGTCTTGTCTCGTTACCAAACACGATGGTATCGAGGCCGTTTCGTCCGATACCCAGCCCTAACATATTGTCTCCTGCACAGTTTAAAGTGTCTTTTCTTGAAGTTAAAGCTAAAAAGGAAACAACCACAAGCAGCATTTAGTCAATTCACACAGCAAATGTTGGACAAATTGCTTCAGCTTCAATGGTCAACCAATATTATTGGCCGATATTTGGATTTTTACACATTTTTTATCAACTTTTTCAGTTATTTTCAATTAAAAAATGCCCCAAATTCACCATTTCTAGCTACTCCCACATGATTATTTGCTAATTTTCTTAGTTTCTGATGATACTTAACTGAATATATTTGGCTTTTTGAGGTTGGTTGGACAAATCAACACATTGTCTTAAAATATCTGAAACTGTGATTGCCATTTTATGGACCAAAGGATTGATTCTAGTCCACCTTTTTTAAAAAAAAGCTTTCCAAACATGCCTCACAGTCCTCACTGGATTAATAAAAAGGTACACACATGCATCAAACTACCAGGTTTACACATCCACACGACGATTAAACAACGCGAGAACAAATACTTCACGCAAGTATTTCATGTGGACCTGAACCCCGGGCGCTGAGACATAAACACAGCCACATGTTTGGGTTTTAATCAGACGCAGATCTCTCCGGCATGCAGGTATCCATGCGTGTAAACTGGTGCGCAGCAAACTGTGAATCAGCCCCGTCGGTCGGTCGGTCAGGGTGCTGGTAGCTGTTTGGTGAGCCTGCATTCTTACAGCTCCACGCCACTCCGAGGCTGAGCCGCTTAATCAAACTTCAAAAGCGCCGGCTGGCAAGTCGCAGCTAGCTGTGAGGAGACCTGCTGTGGCTTTGGACTGCAGGAATAATGATACCAGAGCAGTGAATGGGGCCGAGGAATTTGTTTCCTGAGACCCTTTGCCAGAAGTTGTCCCTTTAATTTCTTTAAAACCGCTGTTTGATAACGTGACATAGCCAAGAGGGAAAAAGAAAACTGGCTCCTTTTCAGTTCAGTAACCGTTATTATTAGTGATTGCTCCTTGATTTAGCAATTTTATTGGCTAATGTGGAACAATTTGGACAACTTTAGATAACTTTTCAAGATAAGATTCTTGAAAAACCCAAAAAGAGCCAAACGAACTCGAGTCCCGGAGAAGGTCACTGCCTCTCTGAACGCACCTTCAGAAAACAGGGTGTAGCAAAGAAAATAACCAGTATTTCATGACTCACTGCAACAGGACAAGGCTGAAGCCATTACAAGCATCTTTAGGCATGTCTTCCAGGATTCGTGCGCTAGACTCGGGCCCACGCCTCGCCAGGTTACTCATCCATTCCTTTGCGAAATCATTCCAAACTGGCACCATCGCTTACAAAATGGCAAGGCGGACTTGCCCAAACCTGACCAGAAAAAATGTTCAACCAAACTCCGGAGACTTTGTGTTCAGAAGTTCAAGACGCTCGTCGGCCACACCAATGGAAACATGTTAGAAAGTCTGTCTCGGCCGGATCCAGACGGTGAAATTATGGGCTGCGGTCAGAAAAGACGCAAAAGAAAAAGGGGGTTTGAAGAGGCACAAGAATCACCCACGACAGGGAGGTCTCACCATTATCTGTGAAAGTGTTGGTTCTTGATGGTGGGAATGGTTTGTCGCTTGACAAAACAGACAACTGTGTGACCCTGAATGAGTCTGAGCACAGCCGTGAGACGACATCTGTTTAACCCCGACGTACAATTACACACACACCTGGATGGCAAAGGTGTTTCTGCAGATGACATGTTCAAACCACTCAACGACGGACACTCTTGCTTAAAGCTGTTTCCCCATGTTCTCGCAGCTAAAAAGTGATTTGGTGCTGAGATTTTCCACCATGTTTTTGGGTTTCTGATACAATCTGAGCTATGAGGACACCACCAGTTATGCAAAAATGCGGCGCGCTGACCAAAAGCATCTTTTAAGAAATGAACGGCATCGCAGTCGCCGAAACCGCAGCGACCAAACCACTAATGGTCATCTAATACCAGCATAATCCGAGAACGAGGGCTGGAAGAGGAGACCGTTTTCTTGATTAAAACTTATCCGGGTCGATCGGCGTTCAGGGTGACGCCCCTCAGATGTCTCGGTTTGTCCAAAACACAAACATTCTTCTTTTTTAAAATGACTCACGTTTGAGAAACTGAATTTTTAATTTAGTGTTTGACAACCGACTGATTGATCGCTGCTGCTTCAGAATGTGCTGAGCTGCCAAACGAGACATTTAAATGTGACCTCCAGGGCGTTCAACCTCAGCTCCTGCCATTCTTTTAAAAAACAAACTTATCAGCCACCTGTGCGACACAAGCGCTCACACGTACTGGATGTTGTTTAACCTTGTGAACACAGAGGGTAGAAATGCAGCAGCGGACCTGTCAAACTGTTGATAAGTCAGTATATTCCATCTTTTTTTTAGGTTTTAAACTGTTTTCTTGCCGTCTGAAGTCCAAAGAACACAGCTGACCCACCACAGAGAAGCAAAAAAACGCACGTCAAAGAGTGAAAATGCTTCTTTTGTCCAACAAAACCCAAAGAGACACTTCACTTACTGTCATACGAGACAGAAACACACACGTTTGTACATTTACGGAGCTGGAATCAGAGATGTTTGACTGTTTCTATCGATCTAACGCACAATGCAAGTGTGTCTTTCCAAGAGTTATACCTGGCTGGTGAATCACCTCAGCGTCTTTTGGAGATCTTGGAGGTGCAGTTTTGATTCTCACTTGTGATATAAACTGAGAGCGGCAGGTGTTGCACCGACGGCAGACAGATAAAATGTGCTCTTCACAGCGACACGCCGTTCAATGCCCTCACCTCCACCATCCAGCTCCGTACGCATGAAGCAAACAAGGAGAGAAATGATCTATTTGACTTCCTCGCTCGAGTAAGCAAACATTTTTCGCAGTGCCAGCCTGGTCCCGACAGCTAACCAAAGACAGCTTTTAAACAGTAGCTTATTTGCTCATGTGGGCTAAACCCAGCTCAACTGATTTAATGGCTTTTCTGCTCCAGGAGTCACTGGGCTGCAGGAGGAGATGGAGAGGAGGAGGAGGAGGAGGAAGAGGAGGAGGAGGAGGGGGTTGGATGGTTGGTTGGAGTTTTTTGGGCAAAAGGATCTGGACAAAAGCGAAAAGGCGAGTTAACATTCCTGCCTAACCAAAAGCAGAAAGCTGGATTTTTTAGGGTTCAGGGAGCAGACAGGGGGCACATGGAAAACCCGACATGCAGAGCACCTACAAATGTCAATCACCGCTTCTGACTTCAGAGAGTTTTATCCACAAGCCAAGTCCTTCCTCTCTTTCTTTCTTTCTTTTATTTCTGCTTTAAATCGAATCAAAAAGAAAAAGAAGGGGTTTGTAAAAAAAAAAAAAAAGGATCCTCATGAACACGCTTTGCTGAGTCAGACTGGACTGTTTTGGAAATTGTGGCATTCCTGCAGGAAAACAAAGTGCTGCCAAGCTTCAGTGGGGAAACAAAAATCCGGCGAATTACGAGATGAAGCCATCACTTTATAGAAATATATAAAAAAAAAAAACACACACACATACGATTAGTCAGGAAAGTCAAAACCACTGTAAGTGGAAGAATTTGTCATTTTTTTTTAAGGAAAACAAAAGGAAAATCAGTGTAACGCTCAGGAGAGTGCGGTGTGGCGTCTGCGCCGACTCCAAGAGCTTTAAACCACTTTAAAAAAAGAGTGTTAGAGTTTTAAAAGTCACACATTTAAAGCTTTTTTAAACTTCCTCGCGACTCACCGCTCTCCGGCACGCGCAGAATCCCTCAAAAACCAGAGAGAAGAAGAAGAAGGAGAAGGAGAAGAAAAAAAACGCGTTACGTGGACGCACTCTGACAGATTTAGACTCAGCTCTGCCTGTAAAACAGCTCCACAGAGGAACCTCCACAGTTTAATTAAAGCTGTAAAAAAAAAAAAGAAAAACAACAAGAAGAAACTTTTTTTCAACGCAATCACGCACCTTCTGCGCTCCAATCTGCGCCGTCTTCTCTCCTCGCGCTTAATTGCTCGACCAGGTTTTCCTAATTAGCGCGCGCTCTCCTCCTCGCCGGCGTCTGCGTGCGTCCGAGGCAGTCCGTCACTCTGAAGCCATTCTGTTGACCCCATGTGTCGGCGAAGCGAGAGGACAAAAGAGCTCTGATCCCCGCAGGCTCCCTCTCCTCCTCCTCCTCCTCCTCCTCCTCCTCAGTGAGAAGAGGAGGCCCCTCCGCCTGTAACCTGAGATCCACCACGCTGGCTACTGTTCTGCCCAGGCGACAAAGGGGCCCTGGGAGTCCCATTGTACGAGTAATAATATGAGGATGCTGTGAAAGTGTCACAGTTCTCTCCACAGGGGCTTTAAAGGAATTTTCATAAGCGATAAAAAACAAAAAAAAAAAAAAAACACCATGAGGCGCGTAAAAGCCTCCGTCACCTCCCCGCTGCATGCCTATACCTGATTTTAACACTTGGTCACGTGTTTAAATAAATAAGCATGTCTGATGATAACAGATTTATAAAACAAACAAACAAACAAACAAACATATAAATGCAGTTAAAAGTCTGTCCTGAATCCAGCGTCCAAAATTACGCTTAAAGATGCAAATATGGAAGAACTGGCCACCTGTCAAATTCATATTCAAAACAACAAATGTGCAGCATACCACTAGAATAACCGCTAACTGCTGCCAACTAAAGCAGCCATTAGCTAGTCAGCTCAGTTAGCCATGCAGCTAGCAGTGCAGGACATCCAAATCTCCACCCTCCGGACTTGCAGACTGAATATGAACTGGAATATGTAAGAAATTGGCCACCTGACAATTTCAAAACAATAAACATGCAGCATATCACCAGAGTAACCGCTATCTGCTGCTAACTAGAGCTGCCATTAACTAGTTAGCTCAGTTAGCCGTGCAGGCACATTAAAGCCTCCATAACCTCCCTGCTGCATGCCTATATCTTATTTTAACACTTTGTCATGGTGTTTAAATAAATTAGCATGTCTGATGATTTATAAAAATCTATATAAATGTAGTTAAAAGTCTGTCTATAATCCAGCAAATTAGCACAGTTAGTCGTGCAGCTAGCGGTGTAGGACATCCAAATCTCCACCCTCTGGACTTGCAGACCGAATATGAACTGGAATATGTAAGAAATTGGCCACCTGACAAATCCATATTCAAAAACAATAAATGTGCAGCATATCACTGCTGCTAACTAGAGCAGCCATTAGCTAGTTAGCTCAGTTAGCCGTGCAGGCACATTAAAGCCTCCATAACCTCCCCGCTGCATGCCTATCCCTTATTTTAACACTTAGTCATGGTGTTTGGCTCCCAAATGAAATAAAGGACCAAATATTTATAAATTCAGATAAATTCCTTATAATTGCAATTAACAGGCATGAAACTGATGGAATAATAAAAAGCCACACCGTCACCCCAAACAGTGGTGTGTTGAAGAAGACGTGAAACTAACAATTGAGACTGTAAACTCATTAGGAAACTGTTCACTGAGGTAATAAATCGAGTGAGAAGTAGGGTCATTTTCTCATAAGCTTCCATGCAAATTGACTATATTTGAAACCAGTGAAGAAGCCTCCCACTTTGGACCAATTTGAAAAAAAACAATGCAAGTAATGTGAGCTCCTTCCCTCTGCAGACATTAATGGTGGACTGCCCCTTTAAACACGTCCACGTTTAAAGGAACTCCACCAGAGAGGATTTATGTTCCTAGACTCTGTTTACATTCTGGATTTGTTTTATCCTAAAAAGTGCCCCGAGTGTAGCGACGCCACGATGGATTCATTCCCCTCTCCGTCGAGGACCCCGTGTTATCCTCTGGACCACAGTCTGGCAGCTCACCGGGCCTGACGGAGCGCTGCGTGACTACGGCCTTTAGACGAGGAGGCCCACCTTCCAAGAATTTAGTTGACTCTGGCGTTCGGCAAAACAACAGATTTCTTGCTGTCATGCACGGTGCAGCTGTAGTGCTCCTGATTTACCAGAGGACTCGAAATGTTTGGAGGAGGCTGTGGGAAGTCGAATCAGGCCAGATGTCTGCGCCCGGCCAAGTCGGCGTGGCTGCATCCCAGCTTCTCCTCACACTAACTATCCTCCCCGCTTTCCTCTGGTTCTCAAATGTGGACCAGAGAAGCATGAACTCATTCACCTGCATCTTTGATATCCACCGCTATTTACAGATAAGAGCAATGCACCTCTTGGCATGGCGGAGAACGTTAGTGTTTCGTCTCCACTTGCGGATTCTTGTGAGGGTGTGTTAGGATCCGTGTGGTTGAGGTGGGAAAGGTGTGACATTCAGGGCCCCATAGCTGGACGAGGGCCAAAACATGACTGGGGGAATATGCAATCTGAGCCAAAACGGGTGGGTTAAGTCTCTCTCGGGCTTTGAAAAATTCCTTCCTACACCCCTGCAGTGAATATATCAGCTGCTTGAACGAGGCCAGGACTCACTTCTGAGTTTCTGCCCACCTGCGAAGCGTTCCGCCTTGTCACGCTGAACGTGCAACATGTTGTGGTCGTGTTTTAGTACCAGGCTCGATTGCTCGTTTCCTCTCCCGAAAACCCTTTCTTTGTGACATAAATTCACGGTGCGTAATCGTTATGACTCATGGATTTTTTAGGGCTGACTTTCTGGGCTCATTAATTTGACCGTAGTTTAGGCCAAAAAACAAAAGTGTTTTATTCCTGGCAGGAGGGATGAGGCTCTCCTCAGAAAATATGTGAGAAAATGGACAATTAACACATGGGGGAAGGATAATAAAAAATGTGAAATGCACGGCTTAATATGGGCATGAGAGCGTGAGGAAAATAGTCCCAGATGCCGTATCAGATCCATAAAATAGAATTAATGATGCACGGTGTACCTCACCATTGACTCAGTTTTATGTAGATGATTTTTTTTTTTTTTTCAAAACTGCACTTCCTTAATCCCCAGCTACACCTAAAGAAAGAAAAACAGACTTCATGAGGCGAAAATACAAATCTGATTATTTCCAGGCAAATAAAAGAAGAAAAAAAAAAAAAGAAATTCACATCAGGAAGTTTCTAAGTGGCTGAAAGCAGTGCTGAAAATTCAACTTTTGGAAAATTGCCTCCAACATGACGGGGGAAAAAAACACATTGGTGCCCCGTACGTAGCTCGCCTCGCGGTTTTTCAGGCATGGTACTAAAATGCTCATTTGGACGGAGAACTTTTTCATATTAGGACCCCATTTTCAAAAAAGCCTAGGTCTTGCTGGCCCTGAATTTGTGGGGCTAACCCCTGTGAATGGACTAAAAACTGGTCAGGTGAAACAGGGCTAAAGTGAACATGTAATTCTAGATTATAAACGTTGGTGCTCATATAGCCCTCGGTTTAGGTTCACCCTGGTGTTTGAAAAAGGGAACTAAGGACTAAAAGCCACTAGGATGGGGGAGCTTTTAGCCCAGGACTAAGGATAGCCTAGTGTCAAAAGCCTTTAAATGCTCCCCTCAATCAACACTACAGCTGCCGAAGAGAAAGTAAGGAAGCACCAATAAAACAAGTTTTGTTTCAGAGTGATCACCCTGTACTGTTATTTATGTAATCCAGCAATCCGAGCCTTCTCGATCCATGCAGCTCGCACGTGGTGGGCATTTTCCTACTTTTCGGTTCCAATTCAAGCACTTAATATATTTATTGTTGACTTAAGTGCTAAATCTTAAAATCCCAACGAGGGGAGCTGCAGCTTTAACACATGACTTCTTAGCATGAAAGCTTTGTCTGCATGTACCCTGTAAGTCCTTCGGTTCTTTTGGAGCCGGGCACCGTGGAAAAAGTCTGTCGACGGAAACACGAACCGCTTCCTCTTCTGGGGGGGGAGTCGAAAGGTTTTCAGGCCACCTGCAGCTGACCTTTGACCTTCTTCTGCAGGATCGGAAAAGGGATTCAACCACAAATTGCTCTGTTGGTTTATTGTGTTAAGATTACAACAAAGCTGGCCGAGCAGTCAGCAGTCATCTGAGTGTAAATCCGCTCTCTGGTTAGAGCATCGGGTCTTCGTCAGCCGCGCTGGTCAAATTGAAGGCGATCACTCCAACGAGCATGTGCACAACACATGTACGGCCTTCGGTGTGGCTACAACAATATTTACACTGTGAAATTGGTTAACGTACCTTTTTACAGCTGAGCCCGGGGCTTCGCTGAGAGGGCCGGGATCGTCGGTTCGGTGTTGGGTGGCAGTGAGAGCGCCATGTAACCAAACAGCCGCGAGTCAGAGAGCCAATAATCAAACATCCACGAGTTCTTCTGCAGATTTTTAGCATTCCTGCACCGTTGCTGTTCATAACCAGAGCCAGAAATAATGGAGTGATTAAGCTGATCCTGAAAAAGAAGAAATGTCTGGTGGAGACTGCAGATATACAAGATATTATTTCCTCAACATTTTTGTTAATAACGTTGATTACAGTCATATAACCGCAGCGTTAGCTTCAGGCATGTTGGCCAGAAAAAGAAGAGGCAGCTGCAATTCAGTGCCTGAACTATGGAAGCCAGTTAAAGACAAAAACAAGATGATGAAAAATATATTCCCACGCTGAGTCAAAATAAAAAGATGAAATTATCCTAATCATGAGTCAAAAGGTTGAAATTTTGAGAACATTTTGACTTCTTATCTCATTTTATCACATAATTTTGACTTTTTAACTTTAAATTTTGACAATTTTCTCAGAATTTTGACTTTTTAATTCGTAATTTCAACCTTTTTCTCCAAAATTTTGACTTCTAACTCAAATTTGTCTTTTTTTTCTCACAATCTCAACCTGTTGCCTCAAAATTTTGACCTTTATCTCATAATTTTGACTTTTTAACTTAAAATTTTGACAATTTTCCTCATAATTCTGACTTTTGAATTCATAATTTCAACTTTTTTCTCCAAAACTTTGATTGCCAACTCAATTTTTTATCTTTTTTTCTCATAATTTCAACCTTTTGCCTCAAGATTTTGACTTTTTAACTTGAAATTTTGAGTTTTTTTTTCCTCATAATTCCAAACTTTTGCCTCAAAATTTTGAGTTAAGTCAAAACTTGAAGCTTTGACTTTTTATTTTGTAATTCTGACTAATCTCATAAATTACTTTCTCATAATTCAGATTTTTTTCCTCATAATTCTGACTTTATTTCATAACAACTATTTATATCCTAATTCTTACTTTTTTTTAATCTGAGTTTTGATTTTTTTTAACTCATAGTTTGGATTTTTGATTGAATAATTTTGACCTTTTGTCATAATTTTGACTTTAATAGTCAGAACTTTCACACTCTATCTCACATTCTCTAACTTGATGTCATAGATTTTGTTTTCTTTGTATCATGCCTACGTTTTTTCTCGTAATTAAGACTTTTTTAATCACATAATTATGACTCACCTTAGGAAGATTTTTTCTTTAACTGATGGAAAAGGGCTTCAATACCTGTCACTCAGCTCAGAGACGAGAAGTTTTATACAGTGCCAACTGGTAGCCAACATGTTTTTTCAGGTGAAACCTCTTCATCCAAACCATAATTACAATATTATCAGAAGAAAGAGGTCATGAAGAGAATCATCATGGCGCCTTCACTCACCCAGTTTTTGACTTGGGAGCTAGTTTAGATGTACAGACTGTATTATATAAAACCAAACAGTTTTGAGAGAATTCATTCTCACTTATTTTTGAGGAAAGTCTGTCGGACTGGGAGATCGTTTCATTCGTCCATACTCAGGTTTTTCAAATACCTGATGGTTGAGCATATCCATAAACAACATGAAAGGACAGCACATCTCAAATGTCCAAGTCAAGGGGGACAATATAGTCATATTTCATATTATTTGGCTCACATCACAATAGATAAATGCTTTTGTGTTGACAAAAAGTGGTCGCATTCAGAAAACGCTCCGGAGAAGGCTCTGGGCCGAGACGAGAAAGCTTTTATCTATTGTGCTGTCTGACGTGAGCCAAATAAACAAGTGACATGGGAGGGATTTGTCCTCCTTGACTTAGACATTTGAAATGTGCTTCCCTTTAATGGTTTTTTTTTTGGAATATGCTCTAGGACTCCTCTGTGAAACCCATTGTTAAAACACAATCGCCTCTTTCAGTTCAATAATCGCCTCACAGGAATAAATAGTCTGTTGCTACGTCGAAGAAACTTTTTGAAAAGGACAGTAAATTTAATATTTAAAGATTGATATCTTCTTGGGACAACAGATCCACAAAGGATGCCATATCCACTGCCCTCCACTCAGTCCTCACACATTTTGACAATAAGAGCAGCTTCTGACCATTAAATTAACCTTTTTTAAACCTTTGTGAGGAGTTTAAAAAGGGAAGTTTCTTTCAGTTTCTCAAAAAGAAATCACACAAAAAGCACAAATAAACACCTCACATTTATCTTCAGTTATAGACATCACACATCAGATTTGTTTTTATATAAAAATAAAAGACTTTTTGCATTAACCCACATTGAAAAAACGAAGAAATAAATTACTTTACACGGGTTAATCTAAACTCAGTTCTTGGTGGATGCTGAGAACATGTACCGATGGCTACGAACATAAAGCACACAGCTGCAGAGGCTCTGGATTCCATTTGAAGACCCATTCATAAACTAAATAAACAGATGTTGAGATATTTAGGAACGTAAATCCGCTGCACTTATCGAGTTATGACTGTTCCAGACGTTTTGTCCGTCGGAACGTAAACAGAAAACACAACGGCGTTACAAACGAAAAAAGAACCGCTACTGTTCATCTTTGAGAGGTTCACAGGATTTCTGCAGCTCTGCACTTCTGGTATCCTTTTTTTCTGTTCACATGACGCGGTTCAAAGACACATCATGAGACCCTAATTGGCGGTGGAAAGGTGTGAGGTGACCCCTGATGACAGTGTCTTGAGCCCTCGGGGCTTTCGGGAGCACCTCCGGCCTCGTGTTGAGCGCGTGATGTCACAACTCAGTGCACCCTGACACGGCGAGGAAGGACTCTGTCCAGCTTAGCCAGAGAGGCTCCTCATGCTCTCTTGGTTTCCCGAAATCTGCTCCATATCAGCTCGGAGCTACAGCGATTGACTAACATACGAGATTCATTAAGGTCGGTGCATTTCAACAAGAAAACATGGCAGCTGAAAAAAGAAACAAGGCACACTCCATTTCAGCTGCAGAAGAGTTGGTATCTGGAGGGAAACATTATGCAACCGGTGCTTTTACAGGCTTGTGTGCCACATGAATGAGTGCAATCATTTCCAAGCTCTTGGCTTAAGAGACGAAGAAAGCGAACGGGCGTAATGGGAGCAGACTGAGTGCAGACTGCGTGGAGAGAAAATAAAGACAAACATCTCCCAGTACCAACACGCAGATTCATGCTCGCAAAACACACACACAGTCTGTAGCTCGTTCTCCGTCTTCGTGCCCTCCCCCGCCATCACGCCGCTTTGTCTTGCAGGCTTGTGTGCAGCTTTACTCCGAACATGGCCTCCCACTGCGCTCTGACCCAGGCCAGCAGACCCTGGAGCAGCTCGGCGCTCTCCGAGCGCACACACCACGTCTTCTCCTGTTTCACCGTCTGCGCGAGAAGAAACAAACACAACATGCAGAGACGACGAGAATTAAAGCAGTTAATCTCAGAGAAAATTCGACCTGACAACACAGGCGGCCGTAACCGATATCACGTCGGTGAAAACATCCATTTCCTGGTCGGCGTTATTAAGCTCTCAACGCACACGCGGAGGTTTACAGCGTGCCCGCTCGCCCCGGATTGTTTTTCTTGATTGTTGCAGCTGTAATTAAACAAACTGCGGGTTGTGTTTGCAGATCACGGCGAAAAAAAAAGGGGAACAATTAGAGCGATCAGTCAGTTTAGTGTTCTACTGTAGTAACTTTACGCACATGTGGAACAAATCAACACCAAACATGGCTCTATAAATACCTGCTTTTACAGTTTGATTCAGGGGCTCGCAGCTACCCCAAATACCAGACTTCATGTGCGAAAGCTCATGTCTGAGGACTTTATTTATCTAAGAGGCTGAATTACAAATTCGTTTTTGTTGTTTGTTGGTTGTTTGAACGATTCCCTGATGTCTGACTGTTTAATGACTTTTAATTGTTTTCTAACTTAACAACCACAGTCTCTTCAGTCTTTCCTTCTTTCCTTCCCCTTTGAATAAATGAATCAACTCCTAAACCAATCAAATTAAAGGTGATATGTTTAAAGTCTGCTTGGCGACACGCTGCATACTCGCCTCATCGTAAAGCTTGATGTCCATCCTGCACTCGTCCGAAGGCCACAGGTGGACCGAGCTCACGCAGCTGATGGGCAGCGTTTCTGAGAACGGTGACGCCGCCGCTGCTCGGCTCTTTGTTTTCGTCCGCCGTCGGCCCGTTGGCGCTCTTCCTCCACTGGTGATCCTCTCTGAGCAGGTACAGGGTCTCCCGGGTCGCCAGGGCCGTCAGAGGCGTCCAGAAATCCTCTGAAAGGAAAATAAGACCTCATTTAAATGCATTCATCCTGGTTTTATCCTCACAACCATCTTCTCCCTCTTGGATTATACAGTTTAGATAAAAAATAAAGCAGGTTTCGAGTGTTGATTTCAGCCTCTGATGTAAAACAGTCACAGCTCAGCGATTTTTAAAAGCTTTACAAAGTACCTTTCTGCTACAAAAGATACGTTTCTGTATCGTATTTCATGTCAGAAAGCTCCGTTTTCCGGGCAGCGAGCAGAGAGTCGAGGCAGATCGAGGCACGCTCAAATTAAAGCCCTTGAAATTCCAGCGACGTGCACAGCTGCGTGTAGCCTGCAGCTACGTTGGCTCCGGCAGACGGCGAGGCATCCCGCAGCACCGTTACGCACACGTGCACGAAACCGCACGCATACCGACACCGTCGCCCGTCACTCAGTCCGGTCAGGACGACAGATTTGTGCCTGATTTTTTTACGAGAAAGGTTGTTAACACAGATCTTTGACAGGCGCTTCACGTCAGCTGCTTCCCCACAAATCACATCCTCTCGCCCACATTTTCCTCTTGAAGGAAATAAAAAAATCCTGCATCCATTTTCTTATTATTACTCCCATTTAGCATATTTTCCTGGCACCTCTTTTTATTTCTAGGGGTTGCAGGAGCATTATGAGGGCTTTTACTGCGGCATTAACTCTTGGCTCTCGTCCCGCCGGTTGAAATGAATGTTTATGATCTGGCCGATTCTACTTTTTTCTCGAGCTACATGACCTAAATAACAAGAGGAATATATCTTGAGTCGCTTTCTACATAAACAGCACTGGTGTGAACCCAGAAGGGAAGAAGACAGGAACGTGTCCTTATTATGTAATTAGCGTTGACAGCGCTGCTCTTTTCACCCCCCTGTCGCCCCGACAGACGACATGTCGGGTCTTGAAATCTTATCTTTCTTCTAATGTAGCAAAACGAGAGTCATGGAGTCAGGTGGAAAAACACAGGTGAAGGCAAGATCTCTCACAGGGAATGAGAAGAGGATTATAGCTGCTGAAAAAACTTATTTTAAACTCGGAATGCAGAGATTAAAGTCGGAAATCAGATATTTTTCTGTCTGATTTCTGACTTTTTTTGGTTTTTTATCTATAAAACTGAGAAAAAGTTTGAAAAAAGTGTTTTTTTATCTGAATGTTCTCAATTTCTGACTTATATCGCAAAATCCTGACTTTAAACTCAAAATCCTGACTTCAAACTCAAAATCCTGACTTCAAACTCAAAATCCTGACTTCAAACTCAAAATCCTGATTTTAAACTCAAAATCCTGACTTTAAACTCAAAATCCTGACTTTAAACTCAAAATCCTGACTTCAAACTCAAAATCCTGACTTCAAACTCAAAATCCTGACTTCAAACTCAAAATCTTGACTTTAAACTCAAATCCTGACTTTAAACTAATAATTTTAACTTTATGGTTAGGATTAGGGCCACTGTAAGAAAAAAAAGTGTTGTGTTTTAGATAGTTTTCTGCAGAACGAGTGGATATACGTCACCTTGCAGAACAAACGCCAGGATGTAGAAGAACTGCAGCTGACCGTCCTCCACATCAGCCTGGATGTCTTCGCACACCAGAGGCCTGACGGATGAAAAGAAATCAAGGTTACGACACGTATTAGCACAAAAATCTCCTTTCACAGCCAAACTGTGCAGTTGGAAGCCTCGACGAGTGTAGTTGTGGTGGCTTGTGGCTGCCAGGTGCTTGTTTTAGATGGAAGCGCTTCAGCGTCCGGGAAAGGCGGATAATTGACATAAAACAGCTGACGGGTCTTGGATTGCTCGGAGACTGTGGTTAGCAAAGATAGCTGCTGATTTGATTTGTTCTTATTATTATCATTGAGCTGTGAAGGGCCTGATTTGGAGATTGAAGGTATTAGTGAGTGTCGGGACCTACTCCTCATAAAAATGCCCCTTTTTCACTTCCAAATCTCCTCTTCATGTTTTCGTGGGTTGTCAAAACATCTACAAAAGACTTGAAATGTTTAATCACTCGCAGCTTTTTTTTCCCCCTCTTGTTTGTGAGAAACGTTCCCTCTCTGAAATAATACTTCTTTTTCAGCGAGGACCTAGAAAAAGCTACCGCCTTCTGTTTTGGTGAGAGAAACATACAATAAAAAAGGGCGTATAAAAACTACTGGAGGTGACACGACACGACACGCATTCTTCGGGATTTGTAGAGGAACACATGTTACAAATTAAGATGTGGTTTTCCAGCTAATTTAGCAGCGCAGTTTCACAAAATGAAGTCTAAGAAAGCTGATTGTAATCAACTAAAGATGTGTCAGAAATGTGCAGCGCTACAACTCCCTTTGATTAACACCTTCCAACAACCACATACAAATGTGCACAACACTGTTTAGACCACATCTTTCAGCGCGCAGACAAATAAAATAAAAGATGTCGGCCATTTTCTCCCAGCTTCCCGGCGGTTACGTAGGTGTACGGAGGACCGGGCGGAGCGTACCAGAGGTGGTGCTGAGGGGTGAGTCTCGTGGTGGAGATGGACTGCAGCTTGCTGTCCGATTTGTGGGCCATCTCACGCACGATTCCTGCAGGAATCACAAACAAAATCAAAGAAAAGCACAGAGAACAGAAAAGCCTTGACACAAATGTGAAGCAACGAGAGTACAGAAGCTTTGAGAGGCTGCGCAAAATAAATAAATAAACACATTTTCACTGTGTTTGTGTTTTCATCCATGAAGGAGAAGTGGAATTCATAGTTTTGCCTGGATTATTATTATTATTATTATTATTATTATTATTATTATTATTATTTTTATTAATAATAATAATAATAATAATAATAATAATAATAATAATAATAATAATAATTATTATTATTATTATTTTTAATAACAACTCACCAGGAAAAAAACAAAGTTGGGTGTTATTCAGCCAACAAAAAATATCCTAATAAATTAATTAACCAACTGTTAAAAAATAAATAAAAATGATCCTAATAAATATATAAATAAATGAATAAATAAATAAATAAATAAACTGCCAAAAAGAAAAAAATATAATAATTTATTTTTTTATATATATTTTTTATTTATTTATTTTATTTTTTAAATATATTTTTATATATTTTATTTATAAATCACCCAATTTAATTTTCTCATTTTCCTCTCAGGGCCTCCATACCAGTGTAGACTCAGCTAAAGACATAACTCAATAATTTGTTAACTATGAGTCATTAATCCCAAAGAATAATTTTAATAATCCAATTTAAAAAAAAAAACAGACCTCAGATGAGAGAACTGGTCGGTTTTCTCAGCTTTATATAACGATAAATTGCATATATTTGGGTTTATTCAACTTTTGGAAGAACAATATGAGGAATGTGAAGATGTCGACTTTGGTTTTGGAGAAATTGTGATGGTTTATTTTCACTATTTTCTTAAAAAGTTAACATCCAAGTCATTTATCGATTAATTGCAGAAGTAACTAAAGAAATTATACTCGAGAACTACAATATCTAACAAAACAAACCAACAACTATAAGAAAAGATGGAATAAAAGCACATTTTCAAGCTGTATTATGGAGTCGGAGAAAACAACTCACTTGAACTTTAAAAGGGCAACAGTAGCCTAAAAATGTCACACCCAAATATTCCTGGAAACGAGGTCTACACGCACAAAAGCTAAATTCCATCGGAGACTTCTTCTGGTGTTATAACTCCCGATAAGAAAGCCAAAAGGTTTCCAGTTGCAGGTGTAAGATTTCAGCTGCATAGACTCGGCGGGTGAGAAAACGCCGGGAACACAATGCACCGGGTCACGCTCACATCCACTTATTGTAGCGTATCATTGAGTGTGACAACAATACGGCGCAGAGAGGATATCTGCAGTGTGGCTTCACTGTCAAGTCTGAATGGGCCGACTTCAAAAAGGATTTAAAGGGACACTACGTAGGAGAAAGAGGACAACAGTGCCTCATCAACACCCATCTTAGGATGGAGGTCAATGTCATTTTCTCACATGGGTCACATGTTTTACAGACGTATATTTCCAGAAGTGTGTCTGCAGCTGCCTTAAGCTTGTTGTATTTAACACTGATGCATGTTTCTGTGCTCTAATATTCACACATTTGCTCGGCTGGAGACTGAATTTAACTAATTTGATCAGTAGTTTCCTAATTGTGGGTTTCAGGGCCCCAACAAGGGTTGTGAGTTGAACCTAAGGCGTTGTGACATAATTATTGGGGTAGAAAATAAGAAAAAAAACAGTGATTATTAGGTTTTTCTAACTTTGTTTTTAATTTAAGGCCTCCAGAATTTAGTATTATTCATATAAAATGATTTAATCTCAAAGTATGGCTATAAGCTTTACAAAAACGCTAACATTTCTTTTTATATTTACCAAAATGTGTCCACAAATGCATCAGAGTTTGATTTAGTCGGGCACGCGAGGTCTGTTTGACTTAAAAACGCTGTACAAAACTGGCATAATTGTGCTTTAAACGAGAGCCATCTGATCTGAGATCTGTCCGCAAAAAAACATTTCTACCACTTAAGAAAATGATCCCGGCATTATCGAATGCGTCAGTGTTTAATTTTGTCCTAACAAAACACAGCCACACGACGACTTGAATACAGGAAGTGTCTGATCAAAGGATGAGTAAACAACGCTGGGACGCATTCACCGAGCATCCGACGCCAACCTTCAGGGCTACGGAGCTGTTCTGGTCAGCGTTCAAGAAGTATTTGGGTTCAGTAACCAGACTTATAGGAGATCAGATGGGAACATGACCCAACATGTAGCAGCGGATGTAAGCAGACATTTATCCTCGTTCGGACAAAATGCATCTTTTGCAAATCAACTACGTTCGTCCGTGCAGTGTGCCTCCTTGTCTGTCTAAAAGGGAGGTGTAATATTCCTCCTTTTCCAAAAAGCCTCCACTTTTCCTCCTCTGGTAGGCGTGAACATGTGACGTGATGTGAAGCAGGAAGTTGGGCATGAAGAGAAGCAGGTTGAATCTGTCTTCAAAATAAGAGCTTTACATTGCACCCCATCGGGGTTTAGAACTGGGTTCTTAGCGGGGGGCTTTTAATTTGAAAGTAGCGACCGCTATTAGCTCGCCGCTACAACAACAAGCGGACAACCAAGACAGCTACAGAGAGCGAGGAGACGCTAGCATCTCCCGGATCTCAGCGGCTTTCCAGCTGCTCATCTTCGTGGATGAAGTGACGAACTGACTGCTGTGATCAGCTGTTTCCTGGTTTTAAAACTCCCGGCTGTGGGTGCGCAGCAGTGCACGTCATCCACACCTCCGCCCATCTCAGCATCTGCCACCACATTGCCGCCTCGGATTTACAGCAATGGAGGCGCAAATAAGTGTAACGTTACCCTCCGAGGGGCAAAACTGGTGGAACAAAACAGACCACCAATTTGCCGCCTTCTGTCTAAATCCGCGGAACGAGCCACCTAAAGGACGGCAGATTGGTGGCTTACTGCCCAGAATAAAAACGGCTACTATCACCTGTTACCAATGAACCTGTTTACCTATGGAAGCTTTGTGGAGCTTTCTACAACGTTCTCAGTCTTTTTCTTGCTCCTGTCTGTGGTCTATTTGGTGCTAATCTAGTCCTTGTACTGTTTTCAGTTGAGTATATGTCAAAAAGTGTTAGCAAATGATCACATTTTGTTTCCTTTTGCGTCGCCTCACAACTATTTTAGCGTCGGCGTGCCAGAAGTCAGGTACAAAATGTTCTACTTTGGTACCAAAACTTTGGTTGTTTAATCTTTTAACTTCTGAATTGTCAAAATTCTGCTGATGCTTCATCACGCCGTGTTACTGTTGGACGAAAAAGGTATCATTCGTGCCCTGTTCTCTGTCGTCGCTGCTGTTCTTAAACACAAAAATGTCAGTTTGAATCAGATTCGTTTCTGTTCTAGGTCTTTTTTTAAAGTAAAAGTGTCCAGTAAACAGCCTCAAAATGTGACAGATGGCTTGACCGCTTTCGCAAAAGAATCTGTACTGGACTCGAGTCCAAGTCTCTCACATTGTTGGAGCAACACTTTCACGTGATGAGGAGGAACAGTGAGAGTCGTACGAACCAAACGTGTTAGCGTGGACAGTTTTATCTGGATGCGCGATCACACGTAAGCGAAGGTGACCCGGGCGAGCGTGTTGAGTTTTCAGTGGGTGGTCTTTGGTTGTTCTGGTCTTTGTCAGTTCTGCTTCCCTTTGTTTCACTCCCAGACTTCTTGGCTGCCTCCGACACCAACACCAATGTCCCTGCTGGATTTTCACGAGATCGAATGCGATACCGATGAAATAGGTGAGGATTAGATTTTCAATCTCCCCCCTAAAACCATCCTCTCTCTCTCTCTCCCTGCTGAACACTATAAACTCATTGAGGTGATACATCCATCACTCAAAGCTCCTCTTACACAGTTTGAGTTCAACAACAAAAACTGACAAATTCCTCCATGTGAGAGAAAAACAACGGGCCAACGAAAACAGAAGATCAGTAACAGACCCGTCCAGATTCCAGCGGTCTCGTGTTATCTCGTGTTTCAATAAAGTTGTATCAGACTCGGTTTGTTTCTCAGCTCCAGAAAACTGTCCTAGTTAGAACCACATCCTTTCCCTCTTCCAGCCAGCGACTCCTTCGTCATTCCAGTTGTGGTTTTCGACTTTGTCCGCATGATGGGAGCCAGCTTGGACGATAGACGGTATTTGTTATGGTTAAGCTTTTCCGCACTTCTTTGAACAGAACAGTACAACAGCTGTTTTGGGGTTAATTTGGCATTAGGAAAAAAGAGTTTGCCATAACAGCAACTTACTTATCTTTGTCGTCAATGAAGGGAATATAAACATACACGCACTTTACACGTAGGTATTTGGCATCCAAACGTCGGATTTTCATGCTTGTTTTTGTAATACACCTGGAAGGGAACCATTATTTGTGTTTTTCACTTGTCTGCTCTGTCTCGGACAATCTCTGCGGTGTTCCTGAGAGCAATCTGGAATCATTTTCAGCCATGAAGAACACCACGCAACAAATGAGCTGTTTATGAAATTAGATAGAAAAAGCTCTCGGAGGACAGACGGGAAGCTCGAGAAGAAGAAAGAAAAAGCAAAGTATGTTTTGGAAAATGTCTCTGAAATGTCATTAAAGGGATTTGCAGCAAATTCACAAAAGCTTTTAAACAGGCTGCCCATTCCTCCTGGAAGACGGTTCAGAAGGACTTATAAAATAAAACAAGATTTACTTGAGTTTCACTGGGAGTGACCAACTATTTCTAATGGTTTTTACTTTATTGTAATCCCTAAACCATAACCCCAACCCTGCTGTGGCAAACCCTGACCCTGAACCTGGCTTTACTAGATTAAACCCTGACCCTGACCCAAACCCCAACTTTGGTGAAGCAAACCCTGACCCTGAACCTGGCTTTACTAGATTAAACCCTGACCCAAACCCCAACTTTGGTGAAGCAAACCCTGACCCTGAACCTGGCTTTACTAGATTAAACCCTTGCCCTGACCCAAACCCCAACTTTGGTGAAGCAAACCCTGACCCTGAACCCGGCTTTACTAGATTAAACCCTGACCCTGACCCAAACCCCAACTTTGGTGAAGCAA
The DNA here is from genome assembly GCA_039737535.1 of Lagodon rhomboides. Taxonomy (NCBI): domain Eukaryota; kingdom Metazoa; phylum Chordata; class Actinopteri; order Spariformes; family Sparidae; genus Lagodon; species Lagodon rhomboides. The sequence goes on from JBBNBP010000362.1 coordinate 59,117, forward strand.
ACCCTGACCCTGAACCCGGCTTTACTAGATTAAACCCATGCCTTGATCCAAACCCTAACTTTGTTGAAGCAAACCCTGACACTGGCTACTGGATTAAACCCTAGCCCTCGACTCGCAACCCAAGATTTATTGGATTGAACCCTAGCCCCGACCATAAATCAAGATTTATTGGAATGAACCCTAGCCCCGGCCATAAATCAAGATTTATTGGATTGAACCCTAGCCCCGACCATAAATCAAGATTTATTGGATTGAACCCTAGCCCTGACCCTAACCCAAACTCTGTTGAAGCAAACCCTGACACTGGCTTCACTGGATTAAACCCTAGCCCCGACCGCAACCCAAGATTTATTGGATTGAACCCTAGTCCCGACCGCAACCCAAGATTTATTGGATTGAACCCTAGCCCCGACCATAAATCAAGATTTATTGGATTGAACCCTAACCCCGACCGCAACCCAAGATTTATTGGATTGAACCCTAGCCCTGACCCTAACCCAAACCTATGTTTATACCACCACTCTGAATCCAATGGAAAATTCCTGGCAAACGGGCCGGTCTCTTGATTATTGAGGTGGTTCTATGGGCCAATTTTGATTCTGATTGGGCTGAAAGTGAAATATTAGGGTCCTTGTAAACCCAGCTAATGGCAGTTTGAGAAAATCATACCGGTTTATCCATCATAACTGTACACTGTCTATACCCTTTTATAACGTGTCAGTTTTTGTTTTTAACCATGTTTTTAATTTACTTCCTGGTTAAATAAAGGAAAAACCGAGATTTAATGAAAGAAAGAATTAATTAAACTTAAGAAGTATCAAGAAAACAATGACTCGACTTCTTAAAATGAGATGCTAGAAGATCATGAATCAACTTTCCATGTTCCTCCAACAATACTTGATTGCATTTGAGTGAAAGCTGGACAAGAACAGTGGTGGAAAAAGTGGCTTTTCTAATCCTCATTTTTTATGGCTGTGTTCGGTATCTTGTATCCTCGAAATGTTAAAATGCAACCGTAATCATGAAGACATACCTCCCATGTCCTAGAACTGAGCAGCAAGACTTTTTTTCACATGTGCCAAGATGTTTTCCTGTTTGCTCCTCACGTTTAGAGGCGGCCCATTGTCAAATTAATTTTCCATATTTTTCCAGACATTCCAGGCCCGAGCAGGAGCCCCCCAACTAATAAAAGGTTTTCCTCTCAGCCGCTGGTCCTCCCTCACAGGCGAGTAGTCGGTCTGGGCAGGATGTGCTCAGTCTGTGTGAACCCAATACAAAAGGGGGCAGAAATCTGCGTCACGCAGCACACATATGGTATAGTATTAGCTTGTGAGGGGAGCAGCTTGGGTTTCTGTGGTACAACGTCTGTGAGGGGAACATGCTGTTCCAATACCTGCCTCAGGGATTCAACGGCACAACTTGTTTTTAATCTAAATTAGTCTGTGGTTTATCATGTGGCATCTTCCCTTCAAAGCGCCTCGAGGGAAAGTGCTGAAACCAGTGAAACCAGTAAGTACAGAGAGTGAGCAGGGTCAGTGAGTTGCTATTTTCAGAGGAATACAACCTCCTTTATGTGTTTTCCATACGTTAAGCACAAACCATTTTCCACTCTGCTTCTATTTGGCAGCGTTTCCGTTACCTGTCAGGAGGCCAAAAAAGCGCTTGCAACGTAAGCTGTCCCGTACGAGCAGAGTGTAGGCCGGGCCCCCGTCCCCAAACTCCATGTGGATGCTCTGCGAGCCAAGCCCCACCTCCAGGTAGCTGAGCTCCATGATTGGGTGGCTGTCCCGCTTCTGCAGCCAATCGGACAGCTGGCCTCTGCTGGGAGGAAAGGACGTCGAGGCATCAGAAACTGTGCCGTCACGGTGAGACAGATTATATGGTTTACTTGATCTCTGACACTCGGAGGTGCCGCTGCCAGACCAGCGCTTTAAAAAGTGTTTGCTAAAGCCAAAGTTTACTCAGTACAATCGTGGTAATAACTTATGTAACACCTCGTCGAGATATAAGAAACAATACATTTCTGCTGCACGGTGCCTCGAACAGGAGAAGTCAGCTCTCCTCTGGTCTAAATTAACTTGTAAGAGCCGTCACAGCACCGGCTCATGTCTGAAGGTAATCGATCTTGTTTGGACGAGGGAAGAAAAGCTTTTCATCTGCGCGACAGAGGAGGGAAGGAATAACAAAAGGGGCTAAAACTAACAGGAGGAGAAAAGACTCCACAGACACGGCGAGGTCAATGTGTTCTCAAGATGTGACCCAGAAACCTGTGCAGGTTATGCAATATAATCCACATCCTAAACGGAGGGTGTGGGACGACACACCAGCGTTAGAAGTCATAATTGTTAACTGCAGCTTGGCGCCCTCTTTTGTATCAGTGTCCACACCAGCAGGATTTAATTACTTTTTTTTGATAAATTGGAATGTGTTGCGTCAATATCTCTCTGACCTAACCCTACCTTAAGGGTTCATTTATTTCATCTCTCATTCTGTTTCCTTCTGAGTTGTTCACAAAAGCTTTCGCGGTCGAGGTCCACCTGCTCTTGGCGACACCGAGAAGTTGCTTGACAGTTTCCCAACTTAATTTACTTACGTTTGCTCTGTATGTGTCTCACCTATCTAATTTTTCCTCCTTTTCTCTCGTGAAAAGGTGCAATATGTAAAGATGGCCACCTGTCTTGTAGCTGTCTTTGCCTGTAGCTACTAGCTGCCATCAGCTAGTTAGCTCAGTTATCTGTGCAGCTAGTGGCTCTATCAGCCGACCGGTGGAGGTCAGCTTGAAGGCCGCGGATACAGTATGGAGGCGATTTACAGCAGCCCCAAAATGTACAGTCTTGACATTCATCTCTCGTTCCGTTTCCTTCTGAGTTGTTCACAAATGCTTTCGTGGTCGAGGTCCACCTGCTCTTGGTGACACCGAGAAGTTGCTTGACAGTTTCCCTAAACTCAATTTACTTACGTTTGCTCTGTATGTGTCTCACCTATCTAAAATTTCCTCCTTTTCTCTTGTGAAAAGGTGCAATATGTAAAGATGGCCACCTGTCTTGTAGCTGTCTTTGCCTGTAGCTACTAGCTGCCATTAGCTAGTTAGCTCAGCTATCTGTGCAGCTAGTGGCTCTATTAGCCGACCGGTGGAGGTCAGCTTGCAGGCCGGGGATACAGTATGGAGGCGATTTACAGCAGCCCCAAAATGTACAGTCTTGACATTCTGCGAGTTCATTTTGTTTATTCATTAGACTTTAAAAGCTAAGACAGCTTTTGAAACGTGGTAAAGTCACAGCTTGCAGCCATCAGACTAGAGTCTTGTTCCGTTATATAGCTTCAACACTGTCGTTTCTTCAGACTCTGCCGATAACGAAACATTTTTGAACATGGCACCTAAACAAGGGTTATTTGAGGAGGTTTAACTTCAAGAAATTGAGGGTCTACGCATAGAAGAAGAGACAATTTTGTGCTTTTGGACTATATATGTGGGCTAAATTGAACATTTCCTGTATAAAAACTATGTAAAGGAAAGAAAAAGAAATTATGAAGTAAAAAGTGATCAAAGAATTATACTTGTTTTACTCACTGAGTTTCTGATGTCATTTCCAAGAAGTAGATTCTCTGGTTCGACACCACCAACAGAGAGGGAATCTCCCCCGGCTCCCCAAATTTGACAGCTGACATCTGAAGGCACAGAAAAAAAAACGATACATGACATAACTCATACGGCACAATAATTAGCATCATAAGGCCGTAAATTCAATACTGAGCCATTAACAACGCCAGTTTCTCCCAAGCTCTATAGGGGTTTTAAAACAAACCTCTAAGAGCAAGGTCTTGCTTAATTTCCTCTAGAACAACACAAGAAGTAAAAGCCTGAGTGAACGAGCGAGCAGCCCCTGTCACTGGATAAACAAACAGAACTAAGATGAATGGAGCGGGACCTCCTGTTTCCAGCTGTGGTCCTGTTCCGCTCTTTGCTCCTCGTCCAGGTGTCCGACAGAGACAAGCGCTCGCCTGCTGGTTTGATGAGCTCCCAGGATGCACTGCATATTAAAAAACGCTGAGTGACAGCGGGGCTCGTCAAAGACACCACGAAAGAAGAAGAGGAAGAAACTCTGGGCTCCTGGGAGTTATAGCGACTGCGTTCATCCCGGCTGGCGGAGATGAAACCGCAGCTGTAGGTCTTAAAGTTGTCACCACCGGTTAAGCTGGAATCTTTTGGCCATCGGGGAGACACGTCAGAGGACTTTTTTGAAACCGCAGGCACAAAGAAACAATAACAGCGACATAAAAACACTGTGCTGCCGCATTTAAGCAATCACTCACGAGCAGTCGTCATGGGCAAAATTCTGCTTAAACAGTAGAGTCTGGCAGGAAAATGGTTTCCTGCCCTAATTTTAGCTCCAGTAAAGACTTAAAAGCCCTGAAAACATATTCTTTATCAATCAGCTTCTTGCTGTGAGCCTGACATGAATTGAAGACGTTGTGTTTGTGCTTTCTCGCTCTGTTGGAAAAAAAAAAAGTGATGTCACACGTTTCCTGCACCAATCGGACTTCGGCGTTACTTGTGATGACAGTTATGAGGCTTGTTTGCTTATGTTGCCAGTATTGTTTGTCAAAGCTGATCCACCCAAATGGGCCCAGTTCTGAGTGTTAGAGTGCAGACTGGATGACTGGAGATTAACATCTTTGATTCTGCTTGTGTAAAACAGACGATTGCTGGATTTAGTGGTGCTTATGTGACTACTATGTTACAGAGAAACACCTGAGATGTAACAGTACATTTCATCCCCCTGCCGAGGAAACTGGACCCAGAACAAACTGGTCAGATTTACTACAATCTCTTTAACTTTTTTCCCCCCATGTTTCCTTTCCTTTCTCTAAACCGCTCCCTCTTATTGTTCCCCAACACACACACCCTCACGCTGCCTCGAAATGTCTACAACATCGCACTGCCAACATCCCAGTAATTTTCCCTCTCCCTTTATTTAATTTCTGTCCTCCCACAATGTGCTTATCCTGTCTTGTTCCCTAATATGCCTCGCTCTGTCTTGTCTTGCCTCACTTGTTCCCTGCTTGTTAAGTAAAAGGCTGGATATAAACTGGCTGCCTCACGTAGCCTGCGTCCGTTTGGTTCGTGAACACGAGACGCAAACTGGGCTTGAATGGTCGGGTCAGCGCGGGGTCAGTGTGGGGATGCGACGGGGTCAGGGGTCAGCGAGCACGTCAGCTGGGACAACAATGGTGGAAGGATTTGAAGATCTGTACAATGTGTCAATGCTTCTGGCGAAGATTGGTACCAAACCACGACCACTGCTCTCCTTCTTGTCCAAATATGGTCACTTCTGGCTCCGACAAACCAAGATGGCAACGACCGTAATGACGGTGGTCGCGTTGGGTTTACAATTAGTTTTATATTTTACTTTCTGGCGTGCCCAACCAACACGTCAGCCGTGACAACAATGGCGGAAGGGTTTGAAGACCAGCTAAGAGAGTCCACATGTGTCATCACTTCTGGCAAACATTAGTACCAAACCACGACCGTTGCTCTCCTTCTTGTCCAAATATGGTCACTTCTGGCCCCAAAAAACCAAGACGGCAACGACCGTAATGACGGTGGTCGCGTTGGGTTTACAATTGGTTTTACATTTTACTTTCTGGCGTGCCCAACCAACACGTCAGCCGTGACAACAATGGCGGAAGGGTTTGAAGACCAGCTAAGAGAGTCCACATTTGTACAATGTGTCATCACTTCTGGCAAACATTAGTACCAAACCACGACCACTGCTCTCCTTCTTGTCCAAATATGGTCACTTCTGGCTCCGACAAACCAAGATGGCAACGACCGTAATGACGGTGGTCGCGTTGGGTTTACAATTAGTTTTATATTTTACTTTCTGGCGTGCCCAACCAACACGTCAGTCGTCCACATGGACACGTGGTACATCTCCAGCCTTCTCACCTTGAGGAAAGAGTGAAGCTCCTCTTCCTCCTCGAACACCTCCACGTCCAGGAAAAGCTGCAGCCGATGGTCCACCGCCTCGTAGTCCTCGGACAGTAGGTCCAAATCATCTACCATCTACCTACAGTAGGAGCCACTTAAAAGTTCACTGTTTTCCGTGACGGGCCCTTGGCTGGTCCGTGACTGGTCCCGCACAGGTCCGCGGGGGTAATTTGATCCCCGCGATGACGTAGCCAGTGAGGCTCTGGCTCAAAACGCCCATAAGCAGCCTCAGTGAAAAACAGCTGCAATGCCTCTTTTGTCCATGGGGAGGAGCAGTGATAATGCTCTGCTCTCAGTGGGTCTATACTAGACCCTATAAAGACACACCTGAACGCCGCGCCGCCAGAATACCATAAACAATAATAATAATTTAAAAAAAAAATGTTCGGAGATATCAGAGCGAAGCAGTCAGATTCATCATTCATTTCCACTTCAGTGACGTGACCCACGCAGCTGGAGGGTAAAACAGTGGTTCAACAACACGACCTGAAACGGCACAAAGCAGCAATAAGACAGTTAATTTTCCCATATCACAACCCAGATTGTTGCGGCGATATACAGTGCAGATGCGACGGTCAGCCCTCCCCGACCGAGACTCCGTGAACTTTCCCCCGAAGACAGCCTCCGTCCCCGCGAGTCAGACAGCGTCCAGTTTATTGATGGTGATTATGTGATTATGTGATTATGTGATTTAGAGCGAAAAACGTAACTTCGTCACTTTCCAGGATGTTTGGTGGGTCAGGATCTCAATCACAACACATCATAACAGCATCCATATGATTATAAACTGTCCGCGGGTTTAGATTGACAGGGGGGACACCGGGGAAACACCTTGAAAACACACCGACGTCATCATCATGACGTGTACCGTCACGCCCCATAGGAGCCGCAGAGCCGGATTTCTGAGTGAATTCACGTCGGTTCGTCTTTAATGCGGAGCTGCTTGGCTCTGTGTGAACCACTATCGACGGAGAATTGCCGAACCGCCGCTGCGGAGATAATGCTGAAGCTCTGTATGTTAGGTGACGACAGGCACCATCCCCCACACAACAGACAATACAAATACCTGAGACAAAGCTCGCCTCAAACAAATTCACAACCCCCACCCTTCACTTCTCAGAGGCAGCACATGAGTGCAGGTCACTTCTGCAGGATTTTTACTTTGTTTAATAAAAAAATACAATCCTGCTGGTACCTGACTTTTCCTACAAGTGTCTGAATTTTAATTAAAAATGTTTTTTTATATAAATCACATAAAAGGCAAATAACATATCGGTCATTTTTACTTATTTCGGCCATACGCGGTCATATTGACCGCACGGATTTACCCGCTGTTAACGTTGCAATTTTGGTTGCTCAGACACTACCATTGTTTATGCCGTGTAGCAGTCTCGAGTGATTATATTTAGCAACATTGCAGGCTATGTCTTCTTAGGTGGCTAGTGTCCTCTGCTGCGTAATGGCGCTGCTGTAAGTTCTGTGCTGCGTAATGCTCCACCATTATGAAGGGGCAGACTGGCTATCTGTGTCTCCTGGAGAATCACAGAACAGCCGGTAGCCTACTCCAGGACGGCTGGTGGCCGGCGGCTAGTTAACCCGAATTACCACTGGGTGCGTCGGCATCGCGGAAAGGCTGCGCTGCGGTACCGGAGCTGATCACTGCCACTCTAATGAGGGGCCGGGTGCGCCGTGGCGTGTTTCAGCGTCTCTCCGCGCCACAGCGCTCTCAATCCGCAGCATTTCTATTTTGGACGTTAGACTAATTTACATGACAACACAATAAATGCATTAATTTTTCAACTGGGTATTCATTGTGAGACATGATAGAATTGGAGTTCTAGCACTTCACTTGTGCAGGTATTCAGTGAAGTTAAAATTGTGACTACATTTGAATATTTGTGTTCAGAAAATCTTTTGAAAAATCTACTGTAGTTCCTGATTAATTTGATGCTTTAGTACCCAGCTGTAGCCTACACAATATGCCTACATCTAAGCTTGCAGATTCTTTATCTATCTATGCAATATTGTGCATGATAACCTTTTAGGTGCTTCAGTAAGCAATGCAACTTCATTACTTCAGCTTCAACTACATTTACAGTTCATACTGTGGACATTGTAAAAATCCTGCAGAAGTGACCTGCACTCATGTGCTGCCTCTGAGAAGTGAAGGGTGGGGGTGTGAATTTGTTTGAGGCGAGCTTTGGCTAGGGTATTTGTATTGTCTGTTGTGTGGGGGATGGTGCCTGTCGTCACCTAACACACAGAGCGAAGCAGCTCCGCATTAAAGACGAACCGACGTGAATTCACTCAGAAATCCGGCTCTGCGGCTCCTAAAGGGGCGTGACGGTACACGTCATGATGATGACGTCGGTGTGTTTTCAAGGTGTTTCCCCGGTGTCCCCCCTGTCAATCTAAACCTGCTGATAGTTTATAATCATATGGATGCTGTTATGATGTGTCGTGATTGAGATCCTGACCCACCAAACATCCTGGAAAGTGACGAAGTTACGTTTTTCGCTCTAAATTACATAATCACATAATCACCATCAATAAACTGGACGCTGTCTGACTCGCGGGGACGGAGGCTGTCTTCGGGGGAAAGTTCACGGAGTCTCGGTCGGGAGGACTGACCGTCGCGGTGATTTATTTTCACACAAACACTGGGTGAGTTTAAGTTAGGCTATTTGCCGGTGACAGACGCTGTTTTTCCTGGCATGAATGTGTCGGTCAGACAGGAGGACAGACGCTTCCCCGCGTATATCTGCGGTATTTATTTTCCTCATATAAGTTGCCAAAGACAGTGACAGTTACTACGTTATTGTTGTTTGGTCCTGTAACGTTGCTTTGTGGGACATTTCTCTGTATTAAGTTGAGTGAAGGACCTGTGTAGTTATCAGATTGTCAGACTGACACGCCCTCGATACGTGAAGCTGGCTGATCCGTTCACACTGGTTCGGTTCGCCAATAATGCGTCCCTGATAGGCTACTACCTCGAGAGGCGTTGTCGGCTGGATGTCTCGTTATAGCCCTGTGCGTCTGCTTTGTAATTTCAAAAGCAGACGCCCCGCGGGTTGTGGCCCGTCATGTAGGCTAATGGCTTGGAAAATATCTGGACCGCAGCCAAACTTTATCGCCGACCCCTGGTGTAGGATTTAGTAGACTACATTTCTATAATTATATCGTATGTTGGTAATGACAATGGAACAAACTCCCGATTGTAAACGCATCACTTTGTCCACATTAAAAAAGGAATAATAATAAAAATTAGGCCTATAATGGAGATGGAAAAACGCAACAATCTGGGTTGTGATATGGGAAAAGAAGCGGAAATTAATGATGAATCTGACTGCTTCCCTCTGATATCTCCGAACATTTTTTAAAAACTTATTATTAGGCTATTGTTTATGGTATTCTGGCGGCGCAACATTTTGAGATCAGTAAAATGTATTAGCCTATTTGGAGGGCAAAGTCAGCGGAGGAGGTGGCCTCTACACATGGGGCTGTGTATTTTGTGAGAGAGGCGCCATCTGTTGGCAATACCCTGTAATTCAATGAATGGGTGGAGTTAACAGTAAAAATAGTCACGCCCTGGAGAAGGAGGGGGTCACTCCAGCGGCTGGGAGTTGGCTGGCAGTTGGCTGGGAGTCGGCTGGGAGTCAGCTGGCTTTCGGCTGGGAGGGGAACTTTTGAATGGCTCCTACTGTA
>JBBNBP010000363.1:0-37006 GCA_039737535.1 Lagodon rhomboides
TTCAGCACCACGGCGGTGGACAGCTCCCACTAAGAGCTTCTTAAGAAGCTTCTTTGGCGGGATCTTAAGAAGGCAGTTAAGAACGCGACTGGGAAACACCCCTATCTTAGCGCTCCTTCTTAGCCGAACCCGTCTACTATGTATAAATACATAGTAAATGAAACAAATGCCTTGTCTAATCTAATGTTCATTTGAACTGTTCTTATTTGTTTATTTTTGTATGTAATAGTGTTTTTCTATGGACCTTGAGTCTGCTGCTAAGACATTCATTCAATCAAAAAACACATAATGTTTTATTAATGTTTTTACATGATTTGCTTTTTAAACCTAAACAAAACAAAAACCAGAAACAGTTTGGCTCTTGAGGGAACTCTGTCATCCATCATGACAGTGAAGAAGGCGAGCCTCGAGCCACAATGTTTCAAGTGGGAGCCCCCTGCCTCTGTCATCAAGGCATCAAAATCTGCAACAAACACTTACAACATTCGACATGTACCTAGCTAAACAGAATTTTCATTTCTAATTTCTAGTTAATTAAGACTAGCATTAGGAGGCCACAGTGCAGGGAGAGTAGCTGGCATGGAGGTGACGACATCAGTCTTATAGGTATAAATAGACGTTAAAAAAGGCCACATTTTTTTCGCCGAACGCATCATGACACTAAAGTCTCACTCTTGTCATTTTCTGAAACTTGGCAGCCCTGAAAATAGGTGTCAGAATTTTTCCTTATTTTAGTTTATTTAGTTTAGTTATTTGAGTGAAAATATTAAGAGATGTCCTGAATCGTAGCTTCCATCTTCCAGATGAGTTTGTGATGATGTGTGTTTCTATGAAAAGAGTTGAAGAGGAAAGTGACAAAGTTGTTGTGGTGTTACAGAGACGACTGCAGCAGCAACATGTCTGTGAAGAAGCTGTTCCAGGACAAAGCTCACGTTGAAGAGCTGAACGTTACCAAATACTTCTTCAGCTGATCTACAACCAGAAACATTGTTCAAGGGAGGTAAACTCAGCTGACCAGGGGAAGATTGTCTGACAGCAGTCTGAACTTAGTCTGCTGTGTTTGGTTTATCTGTGTTAGTCTGAGCTGTTCCAGCAGAGGGAGGTAATCATGGAGACACCTTAACAGAAAAAAGCACACATGTGATTTATAGTTAATGACAAGAGGAGGAGCAACACTGACCAGAGGAGACATGAAAGTGAAAGTGTTCAGTCAGTCAGAGTTCAGACTCCATTTTGAGTGAACAGAGCAGCAGCAGGAGGAGAAGACGTCTGAGGCAGGGTGAGTTTTATTTCTACATTATTGTTTTACAGTCAAAGTCTCTGATTCTTCTGTGAGAACAGCTGAACAAGAGACAACAAGCTCATATTTAAAGAAAACTGACCTGTATATGTGTGTGTGTGTGTGTGTGTGTGTGTGTGTGTGTGTGTGTGTGTTTGTGTGTGTGTGTTGCTTCCTCTTTCCTTCAACAGACTCGTGACTCTTGTGTCCTGAGCTCACAGTCAGTATTATAATGCTTATTTCCTTATTTCTCAGACAGACTTTCTCAGACAAAATAGTTTAACAGTAAAAGGTTTTCACTAATAAAGCCTCGATTAAAGTCTGTTTTATGGATTCCACTGTTCACTCATTGAAGAAATGATGTTGTACCAAAGTAGATCCTGAACTGTCCTGTTGGTCAGAAGGATCCAGATTGCTGTTTCAGTATTAACATATGTTGTTATTTTAAACACTAAGAACTAGATTCTTTTAGACATTTAACCTCTGATGTTCAAAAGTTTAAACTCAGTTGCAAAGCCACAAAATATTTTCTGTAGAAATTTCAAATTTCAAGTGAAAGATTCCAGAACAATCATTTTATTAGAATTTTTTGATTTATTTCCAATTTAACACAAGTTGTTATGAAACTTGTTTGTATTTAAAACATATTAAAAGCTGTTATTTATCGTAGGACTAGTCAACAAATTTAAAGTGGACAAAACAATTATTGTCTTAAAGTGACCTCACTGAAAACCTGAGCAGTGATCCAGGTACATGACAACAATAAAGAAATAACGTCTGCAGGCAGGAAGTGGAGACTTTGAGTGGACAGAGCAGGACATCATACTGAGGGACGTCCCTTTAATTAGACATCAACATGGCCGATCTTTGTAAATGTCACTTTTGTTGAGCATCACATTGGGTGATGAGTCTGCAGCTTCACCAGCTCCATTTTACACCTTCCTCCTCCTCTTCATCTTGTTTCACCTGTTTGTCTTCCTCGTCTTCATGTTGTTCTCCTTCCATGTGCTACATATTTACCTCAGTGCTTTCTGAAGTGAAGAAGATGAGTGATTGTGTGGAGGAAGAGGAGGACGGAGCAGAGTCTGCAGTCTCCAGCTGTCTGTCTATGAAGAGTGACCGGTCCAAAGGTTTTCCTCCCAACTTCAGTACTGAACCTGGACCCTCAGACACACAGTAAGAAGACTGCCATGTTTTTAATCTCCAAACTGTCAGTATCAGAAATTTGTGTATTTAGAACTGTGTATTGATAATCTAACAGTGACTCATGAAATCAATGAAAACACGTTGGTGTTTCCAGAAGTCAGTACCACAGATGGAGAGAAGAGTCTTCAGTCTCCAGCTGTCTGTCTATGAAGAGTGACTGGTCCAAAGGTTTTCCTCTGAACTTCAGCACTGAACCTGGACCCTCAGACACACAGTAAGATATATATTATATAATTATGTCATTACCATTAAATGTTTGGAGTAAATCATTTGTTTAACTGGACATTTCTGGAAAAATTGGTTTGTGTTTTATACTTTATACAATTACATATCAGCAGCATCAGATTCTTCTTGAATGAACTGGTGTGACTCCTACAGAGTGTTGCATTATGGGTTGTCTGTAGTGAGTTACTCAAGTCCCTTCATAGTGTTTGTAAGCCAGTCAGTCCTAAAAGTTGATGAAGGGGGCGGCTGTGGCTCAGTGGCAGACCCAGCCTCTCATTAGCAGAAGGTTGCTGGTTCGATTCCCCATGTCTGCATGTTGAAGTGTCCTTGGGCAAGATGCTGAACCCCAAAAAACTGCCCCTGATGTGCTGGTCGGCACCTTGTATGGCAGCCACCACCATCGGTGTATGAATATATGTATGAATTACTGTAAGTCGCTTTGGACAAAAGCATCTGATAAATACACTAAATGTGAATGATGACTCATACAGTGTGTTTTGTTGCAACGGAAGAAATAAATTCCTGAGTGTGACAATGAGCCAAAAGTATCCCAACATCTTTACTGTCAAAGGATCAAATGATCTGTTAAAAGCCAAGAATTACCACTGGAGTGTCCAGATGAGGATGAGCACAAAGATAAAGTCTGAAAAGTGATGTCAAGCTGCCAGAGAGAAGTAATTTGCTTGTCTCTGCAAGCCTGACTGTTCACATTTGAACCGATACCAGTACAAATGGTACCTTTTGATGCTGTACTCTCTGTAATAACAAAAAATGTAATTTCAGTTCTAACCTGTTAAACCGAGTCACTTCTAGAGACAATGTAACTTGAGTAATATTTCAAATTGCAATGCACGTCACATGTGAGTGTTTATTTCAGCAGCGTCTTGCTGTACTGCATATAAATCTGGTAAATGGAATATTTTTCAACTAAAAAGCAACATTAAGCTGTTTCTGCTGCATTAAGGAATTTCATGAATAAAATAAGATGTTGGACTAAAGAAATAAAGCCCCTAAAAACTGCACACAACAGAAAAGTGAGCCTTTTAGATTAACATCCTTCACAGATAATATTTTACCTTAACTGTCTTTTTAAACCCATTGATCTGACCTCATTAAAGTGGAAAATAAAACGTAACATACGATAGAATTAATACAATATACTTTACTTTTACTTTATGAAGTACTATGAGAATAAATAGAATAGGATGAATCAACACCAATTGAGAATTTTTTGTTAAAATTTCGACTTGCTGCATTTACATTTATATTCTCCTCATCAGTCTAGTGCTACGAGAATGAATAGAAAAAAAATCATTGAAATCATTTTGGCCCTTCCAGCTTGCTGTAGCAGCTCAGTGCTTTAGCTTCAGTGCACATTGAGTTAACAATATGAAGCCAGCAGTTATTAGTTCCTTCCTGAATATTTTCAAATGTCAGCACAAGTTTTATGTGAAGCAGTTGAAGTAAAAGGGATCATTTAAAAATATACTTTTTCTGCTGTCTCAATGCTAACCTCAGTTATCACTTTGAGGGGAATATCCGTTTTGTGTTAGCATTGAGCTAACAGGCAAAATGCTTGTTATACAAAATCGATTTAGGAATCAAAGAATGCATTCTTTAATATTTCCTCAGACAGAATGCAGTTCACATGTTATTGCTTTTATACAAATACAAAGGTTTCAGACATTCTAAAGATCATTGCCCCTCATTGTGTGTGTGTAATGTGAGTGGAAAAAAGAATTTCCTCTTGCAGGAATACGAATAGTATAAAAAAATAAAATAAAAAAATAAACATCTTTATCAATAAAAGCATTTACAGTTTGAACACATCAGTCTCTGCGTTGTGAGGCTCGACCTGCTGTGACTGAGATTGTTTTATCAAGAAGATTAAAACTATGTTTCTAATCTGAGGGATTTTCCTTCATCTCTTCAGAAAGACAGAGGGAAGTGTTCCTGTGGAGGAGCAGCTGTCCTGCTGTTCTTTGTGTCAGGACGTCCTGAAGGATCCAGTCTCTACCAGCTGTGGACACTGGTTCTGCAGACAGTGCATCACCTCATACTGGGACCAGTCTGCTTCATCAGAACCCTCCTCCTGTCCCCAGTGTGGAGAAAGATCCAGAACAAGAGCTGGACTGCAGACAGTCAGTCAGACTAACACTGTACAAAGTAAGACTGAACATCTGTCTGCTGATGTCATCATGTCTGAAAACAGGAACTGTTGATTTATTAAAGGAACAATTGTTGTGTTCTGTAGAACATTTAATATTATCATGATTATCATTCATTCAAAAACATTTTTATTTAATCAGATTCTTGCTCTCAATTTAATCCCAGAATATTTTCTTCTCTTTCAGCTGATAGTGTTCTGCAGGAGGTTTTAGATGAACATAAGATCAGTCTGAGGAGGAGATGTGAACATGTGACTGAAGGAAGTGAAACAGGAAGTGATGAAACAGGAAGTGGAACCCTCCTCAACAGGATCTACACTGAGCTCTACATCACAGAGGGACAGAGTGAAGAGGTTAATACCCAACATGAGGTGAGACAGCTGGAGACAGCTTCCAAGATGGAGACCCTCCATGACACTCCAATCAGGTGCTGCGACATCTTTAAAGCCTCACCTGACCAACAGAGACGCATCAGAGTCGTTCTGACCAACGGCGTCGCTGGAGTTGGAAAAACCTTCTCGGTGCTGAAGTTCACTCTGGACTGGGCCGAGGGCTCCGAAAACCAAGATGTCAGTCTGGTGGTTCTGCTGTCGTTCAGGGAGCTGAACCTGATCAGAGATGAGCAGTACAGTCTTCTCAGGCTGCTCCATGTTTTCCATCCAACATTACAGAAGGTGACAGCAGAGAAGCTCGCTGTCTGTAAACTTCTGTTCATCTTTGACGGCCTGGATGAAAGCAGACTTTCACTGGATTTCAAGAACCATGAGGTCGTGTCTGCTGTCACACAGAAGTCATCAGTCAGCGTGCTGCTGACAAACCTCATCGAGGGGAAGCTGCTTCCCTCGGCTCTCGTCTGGATAACTTCCAGGCCTGCAGCAGCCAATCAGATCCCTCCTTCATGTGTCGACAGGGTAACAGAAGTACGAGGCTTCTCTGACGCCCAGAAGGAGGAGTACTTCAGGAGGAGGTTCAGTGATGAAGATCTGTCCAGCAGAATCATCTCACACATCAAGACCGCCAGGAGCCTCCACATCATGTGTCTGATCCCAGTCTTCTGCTGGATCACTGCTACAGTTCTGGAGCACATGTTGACTACAGACCAGAGAGGAGAGCTGCCCAAGACCCTGACTGACATGTACTCACACTTCCTGCTGGTTCAGACAAAGAGGAAGAAGCAGAAGTACGATGAGGGACGTGAGACGAGTCCACAGGAGCTGACGGAGGCTGACAGGAAAGTTCTTCTGAAGCTGGGGAGGCTGGCGTTTGAACATGTGGAGACAGGAAACATCATGTTCTACCAAGAAGACCTGAAGCGGTGTGGCCTTAATGTCACAGAGGCCTCGGTGTACTCAGGAGTTTGTACAGAGATCTTCAGAAGAGAGAGTGTGATCTTCCAGAAAACAGTCTACTGCTTTGTTCATCTGAGCGTTCAGGAGTTTCTGGCTGCAGTCTACATGTTCCACTGTTACACCAACAGGAACACAGAGGTCCCGGAGACTTTTCTGAAAGACTTCGAACTCAGGGAATCAAAACCAAAGTCCGTTTTTGAGAAGATTTCTAAGTATTTTTTTGGCCCTGAGTTCCATTACCCACCCCTGGATGACTTCCTGAGGAGAGCCATGGAGAAATCCCTTGAAAATCAAAATGGCCACCTGGACCTGTTTGTTCGCTTCCTTCATGGCCTCTCTCTGAAGTCCAACCAGAGACTCTTAGGAGGTCTGCTGGGTCAGACAGACAACAGTCCACAAACCATCCAGAGAGCCATGAAGAACCTGAAGGAGATGAACAGAGATGATGTCTCTCCTGACAGAAGCATCAACATCTTCCACTGTCTGATGGAGATGAACGACCACTCAGTCCATCAGGAGATCCAAGAGTTCCTGAAGTCAGAGAACAGATCAGAGAAGGAACTCTCTGTGATCCACTGCTCAGCTCTGGCCTACATGCTGCAGATGTCAGAGGAGGTTCTGAAGGAGTTTGACCCGAAGAAGTACAACACATCAAAGGAGGGACGACTGAGACTGATTCCAGCTGTGAGGAACTGCAGGAAGGCTGAGTAAGTCCAGATGTGATTATCAACATTATAAATCAGTGTAGATTAGAAGTTTAATTCTTCAGATATACAAACTATAAAATAATTTATTTTGAAATGGCGCTTCAATCTTTAAATACAATTGTGATTATTTATAATAAATGTTTTACTTTCCATGAGTGAAACAATGTAGATTCTTCAGTTGGATGTGTTTATAGCTGTCAGGTTGTTGAACTCAATTATGAAATGTATTTCTAATGATCATTAAATTTTACAGTTTTTCTTCTATTGATCTTTCTTTGGCTGATAGAAGAAACCCTGGTGAAACTAATGAAAGAGTTTTTTTAACCACCATACTGAAGCGTTTAAATTAAGATCTGTATCATTTTTCATGTGATGTTTCTAAAGTCCTTGCGAATTTCTTTGATGCAGTTATTGTTATCATTATGTCGGTTTAGAGACATTTCACAGTGAGAAAATGGACCAAAATGTTCCAGCTCAAATTAAAGATCCTACTTTACCTTTTATACATGACATGAGATTTTTTTTGTTTGAATCAATTCTTATTTGGTTTTAACCTTTATGTATTTTTGCTGTGTAGAATCAGAATCAGCTTATTTGGCCAAATATGTGTTGACATACAAGAAAGTTGACTCCAGTTTATCATTGCTCTCAGTGAAGTTACACAGAAGAGACAAACAGCTGGAAAGGAATTCACCAAAACTGAACAAACAACCAGATGAAACGTAAAGAATAAAGAATTGTGAATGGTCAGGACTGTAATGTACAACAGCATTTGAAAAGACAGTAGGTGTAAAAATCAAAATCACCCACATGGCAACACCATAAAAGTGTTCAAGTCTTAGAAGTCAGCTGCTCTGAATACATCTGTATTATCTGGCAAAATATTTTATATGTAAATGTAAATTTCTAAGATGATTTTTCAAACTTCAAACTCATCCATCTTGAATTCAGGAGGTGCACGATCATTCAGCACCATGATTTGTGGAGCCCACATGCTCAACACAAGATGGCGATGATGTTAATTTTGGCACGCTCACCCTCATGCTAACACTGTGTTGGGCATAAACTAATCTAACTAGATCAGATCATAATAACACTGTGGACATCATGGAAACCTAAATGTAACTACATTTTTTTTCCCTTCATCTGCAAGATTAGAATAAAACACAGATTTAAAGTCTGCAGGTTTTAGAGAGTGATGAGAATCACTGTTTCATGTCAAACACAGATAAGATGAAGGTTTGCTGAACCACTGATGTAAATAGCAAATGTTCATCAGAACAGAATGTTTCAGACTGTTTTGACATCAAATGCATGAAGTAAATATAAAGTGTCCTCTTTCATAATAACATTTTTGTAATATCTGTGTCATGACAGACTTTCTGACTGTGGACTCTCAGAGACTCACTGTGAAGTTGTGGCCTCAGCTCTGAAGTCCAACCCCTCCCATCTGAGAGAGCTGGACCTGAGTGACAACAGCCTGAAGGATTCAGGAGTGAAGCTACTGTCTGTTGGACTGGAGAGTCCAAACTGTGCTCTAGAGATTCTGAGGTCGGTTCATTGTCTTGTTTTTCTATATATTCAATTCAAATCCTTCACTGAGACTGAGTTTGGTTAATTAACTCTGAAGATCTGCAGCAGAATGAATCTGAATAAATGCAAATTCTTTTCAGGCATTTTCCTTTTATCCAAATGGTTCCATCCTGTTGTGTTCAGAGGATGCTGTTTTTGTTTATTTATTTTTTTCATTCAGTTTATTTCTATCTTTTAACTGTTAACATCCAGCTGATGCCAGTCCCACTAAGCAGTGGGATCCAAAACGAGATGAGATGCACTCACATGCACTAACATGCACACAGCTCAGATCACAACACACACTGAGAGTGTGACGTCATTCTGTGTTCAGGACACCATGACTCCACTATATCTTTACATAACTAATAGTTGTGTTTTAACTTCCATCGTGTTGTGTTCAGGTGTTTACGTCCTGTCTACCAGGAAGTGACTGTTGTTGTTAGCACATCACAATAATTCAGTCTATTGAACACTGAATGATTTCAAGCAGGAACATTGTCTTCTATACTTACATCATTTATTCTTTATTCAGATTGGAGAGCTGCAGTTTGTCAGAGATCAGCTATGCTTCTCTGGCCTCAGCTCTGAAGTCCAACCCCTCCCATCTGAGAAAGCTGTAGCTGAGTAACAACAAGCTGCAGGATTCAGGAGTGAAGCTTCTCTGTGATTTTCTGCAGAGTCCAAACTGTAGACTGGAGAATCTGAAGTCAGTTAATTCCTTCTTTTACTGTTGTAGATCTGAAATGTTTATTTAACAGTTGAACTTAATACATGTTCATATGTCCATTAAGTGTTAAATTTCAACAACCATATTTTACTTCTGTGCTCAGATTGATATGATGTGAAAGTTGTGGTGAGACTAAACTGCAGACATCAGGCTGATATGATGCTGATCCACACTGAGTATCTTAATGCTAAATCCTGACATGTTTTTATGTCTGCAAACTTTGTGATCTTAAGTCAGTTTCTGTGAGTTTTTATTTGTGATTGGCTGCACAACATGAGGTTGTGTAGCTGGAGCCACTGGTGGAGCTGGTAGAGTTAAAGAGGTGAAGTCAGTGCTCCCTTTCCTGTTGATATTTAGGGGTGTGATGAGATCTTGTTGCACGAGATATTAGAACATGACGATATTTATAATATATTTCTTTATATTATATTTATAATATATTTCTCGTCAAGGTGGAAAGCTGTCTGGTGATGTCAGAACATAACAAACTGCAGGCACCATCATGACAGAGTCTGACATAGAACTCAAAATATTTGCTACCTCTGTTCCAAGTCAGCGTGTCTCTTCAACTGCAGGAGACATAGTTCATGTCCAAAGGTCTCAACTGCTGCCAACAAACATAGACATGCTTCTATTCATGAAAAACAAGGTGAGCATATCTCAGACTGGGCAGTGTAGTTGTAGCCAGCTCTCAGCTCTGTTTCAGGCTTGGAGGGAAATCTTGTCAGTCTCTGTTTGCACTTTAAGTATTGAGGGAGAACTACTTTGATTTTTGTTTGCACTTAAAACAAGAAGACTAAGAAAAAATTAATGTTATTTATAGGGCCGGGACTGGATTAAAAAAATTAATCTAATTAATTAGAGGCTTTGTAATTAATTAATCGAAATTAATCGCATTTTAATCGCATATAAATATTTGACCTGAGAACAGTGAGAAGTAATTTTTTTCACATGGATTTTTAGTATACCATTGAATAATGACTGAATACATAAGCTTAAGCAACAAATTATTGTTTATTTTTGTTCAACCAAGTCCAACAGACCAGTGCAATTTTTGCCATTAAGTGTAGCAATAGCATATTTAGAAATATAGTACATTTCAGAAATTCCTCAAACCAGTCATCTGGTGGAGTGTGGGTTGGATGTGGCTCCTTGTATTCAGAGTCGGGCTAACGTCCACGCTAGCTGCTATATGTTTTGCATTGAGGTGATACTTGAGGCTCGATGTGCTGCGGTGATATGCGAATTCCTTGTCGCATAGCTTGCACACAACCAGCTCTTATCGACGCTTCATCCGTTCGTTTTTTAAAACAAAATTTCCACGGGGCCAACCAAAGCGGTCTCATCAGCTTCTTCGTTCATGTTCACTGTGGTTTGTTGTTGTTTGAAGTCATGAACGCTATAAGACAAAGTCTCCCAGTTATGTAGCATCGCATCATACTATTATTTAAATTATGTAACGTTAGGTTAGGCAGGCTGTATGTTACAACGCCACCCAATTCATTGACTTGATAGGCTGATTAATTAAGTTGAACGGTGCAGGTAAAGATGCATTTTGTTCAACATCTTGCCTGTTTCATCATCTTCATTGGTCGTTTCACACCGCGAGCTCGTTTTATTGAAAAAGCTGGTGATTTTTGCACATTTGGCTGCATCTGTCTCCAGTGCTTTTCTCTTTTTAATTCTCGCTTTTTCTGCGCCACTCTTGCTCTTTTTATTTTCCATTTTGCAAACACCCTTGCACTTCTGGGGCTGGAGCCAGGCTACAAACACCACTGACAGTGTGCAGTGTGCACGGACGTGTTAAGTCAGGCTGCGTCTGCAAAATGAAAAAAGAATTGATTAAAAAAAGAGCTGCCAGTGGAGACGGCCCAGGGACAGCGGTAGCAGCATACACGTAATACCTACTCAGTGCCATGACTGAACACCAGCCCTAAATAAATAAATACATACAAATAATAATTGAACACGGCCCTCGCCACCCAAAAGTCAGACCGGCCCACCGGGAATTGTCCCGGTCCTCCCGATTAGCCACTCCGGGCCTGGGTCCGCCTGTCCGACGTTTCTCACTCATCCAGTGAGAAACGTTCCGCGATGCAAAAATAAGTGCGATTAAAATGCGTACATTTTTTTAATGCATTCATTTTTGTGTAATTAATTAATCTTAATTAACGCGTTAAAGTCCCGGCCCTAGTTATTTATTTTTGTTATTTTGACTGATTTTACTTTTCACACTCTATTAGTGGAGAGGAGTTCAGTTAGAAGCTCACACAGAGTTTGTGCACAGTTATAAAGTCTGAAGAGACTCATGAGAAATCATACAGGAGAGAAGCCAGTCAGTTGAGTTTGTGGTGAAACCTTTTACAGTTCTTACATATTGTTCATGTCTTTTACTGCGTATGATAATTCATCCTCAGTCACAAAGTAGAGCTGAAGTGACTTTCATTACAAGATGATTACTAGTTAAAACATTTCAGAATGGACCTGCATTGTTTCGCATTTTGTAACTTTCAGTCGAAAAACATTTTTAAGAAGATTTTTTGAAAATAGTGTTAAAATCTGGTTCTCATGAACCCAATCTCGTGTATCGTCTCATCTCATGAGCTGAGTGTATCATCACACCCCCATTAATCTCCCATTGTCGTAGTGATACAGATCAAAAAGGTCTTCTCAGGTTCTGTGTGGGGGGATGTGTCGTGGTACCTGGCAACCCAACTCAGAGGGAGAGTTGAGCATGTGCAAACAACCCTGCCTGACGTTTGCCACTCGTCCCTGTGTCACTGATGCTCTGCTCCACTCTGCTTCAGAAAACCCTCCACACATATAATCACACAAGTCTGTGGTCCTTTTAACTTCATGTTACAGAAGAAGCAGCGTCCTGCTTATCACATAAAAGGCTTCATGTTATCAGTTCATGGTCTTTATTATAAAGATGCTCTACGTGTACGTCTAATTAGAAAAGAGCCGAGGAGCAGGATTAAAGTTAAAGACATTTTATGTGCATGAAATGTTACATGTTGACTTTTGATCACTTTTGTGGACTTAATTTTACTTTTTTAACTTGAAGACTTGCATGAACTCTTTTTACTCAGTCTGACGTGTCAGGATAAAACCTTTTCTGATTAAGGCCCCGTCCAGACGTACCAAAACGATCTTTTTTTTATCCGTCTTCTTTGGCATCGTTTCAAGAATATTTGCGTCCACACGGATCCACTGTAAACGACTCAACACGCTGTAGTTCATACTCCAGGCCTGTAGGTGGCGCTGGAAATTCACCAAAAACAGAGAAGAAGAGACGGAGCATGCGCATAAAGCTTTAGCGCTGTATACAAACAGACAGCTGAAGGAGAAACCGAACACAACAAGAAGAAGACGAAAATAGGTAGTCGGTGGTCCATAATCCTTTTTCTGCTCAGCGTCGTGGCAGAGGAGCAGAATATTTTGCCCTGATAGGTTCAATATCGTCTGCAGCACGAACACAAGCATGTACTCTGGTGGGGCGATGACGTCATTGTATCGAAAAGTATGTGGATTCACCGTCCACACGAAAAATGGAGGGGCTGCGTTTTCGAATGTCTCCACCCTGAGACCCGTTTTCAAAAAAGTGCGTTTTCAGGATCTGTGTGGACAATCGGCCAAACCGATGCAAAACATTTGCATTTACACAAAACAGTGTTTTCGTCTGGACGGGGCCTAAAACAGCATTAAAGTATCATGTGATCTGCTGCTTCAGTGCACGCTAACAGCAAATATTACTGGGACCACAATAAAAATTCGTGCACCAGATTTTTTAATATCTACATTTACATTTAGGGCGTTTAGCAGACGAGTTTGTCCAAAGCCACTTACAATAAGTACATTTGTCAAAAGAGAGAAACCACGACATATCACCGTCGATAGAGTAATATATAGAGTTATATCCAGCTACACAGATCATAAACTCTGCCACTGACTTCCTCAGTAATGAACTGGCCACGTTTAGGCACATTGAGTAGTCGTATACTGGGTTTTGTCACTTTTTGTATTTCCAGTGTTGAACCTGCATCCTGTTGGGTTCAGGTGTTTGGAGTTTCCATCTTCTAAACCTTCTTCAGCTCTGAACAGATTATTAATCACTGAATGATTTCAAGCAGGAACTTTGTCTTCTAAACTTACATCATTTATTCTTTATTCAGATTGTGGGAGTGCAGTTTGTCAGAGATCAGCTGTGCTTCTCTGGCCTCAGCTCTGAAGTCCAACCCCTCCCATCTGAGATATCTGTGGCTGGACAACAACAAGCTGCAGGATTCAGGAGTGAAGCTGCTGTGTGATTTTCTACAGAGTCCAAACTGTAGACTGGGGATTCTGGCGTCAGTTCACTGACTCTGTTACTGTTGTAGATCTGATTTGTTTTATTGATATTAGAGTTTACATTCACACATTACTTACATCCATGAAGTTATGAATCTCCTTTGGTTCATATTTTCAATTTTCTTAAACTGAATTTAGTCTTCAGACTTCTGTTTCTTCAAGAAACTTTAGAAAATGTTCAGTTAGTTTTAAAGTAAATTCATGTTTATACTTTAATCTGTTAACAGAAGATCCTCTGAACTAACATTTGATTTAAATTGATAAAGTTGAGAAGCTGAAGTTAAAATATTTTGATTTCTGTTGATGTGTTTTCACTAATAATGTCTGATCATTGATATTGATCGTACAGAACACACACAGATCAAAGCATATTTTCAAAAGATTTTTAATGTTGAGCTACACATTTAACACCTGAACACATCTGACTGGATTATAAATTGATTTTTATCTCCATCATTTATTCTTTATTCAGATTGTGGAGCTGCAGTTTGTCAGAGATCAGCTGTGCTTCTCTGGCCTCAGCTCTGAAGTCCAACCCCTCCAGTCTGATAGTGCTGTTCCTGAGTGGAAACAAGCTGCAGGATTCAGACATGAAGCTGCTGTGTGATCTGAAGGAGAGTCCAGACTGCAGACTGGAGACTCTGAGGTCAGAGTCCAGAGAGAGAGAACCATCATTACATTTAATAACCATGTGGTCTGTATACAAACCAGAACCTCTGCTGAAGTCCAGAAACCACAGCTGATGTTTTACTGTTCAGTGTAGGACCTTTAACGTTATATTTATATCTGCCCATGTGTCATTTGATTTGTCCAAATGTTTTATAACAGACTCCATATTTACATATTTGTCATGTAATGTTTCCAAAGTAGCTGAAATATTTAAATGTGAGTGAGACTCTGGTGTTTAACAGCAGTAAATCATCATTAAAGTGAGCTGTGAGTATCTGTGTTCCTGCAGTAATGATGCGTTCAGGGACTGTCAGCAGTTTATTGCCACTGTGTCCTTCAGTGAAACCTGCAGAGTAAACACACTTGATGTCCAAAGTGTCTGCAGGTCTGTGAGCTTCACTCCAACACGTTAACATGAAGCTGAAAGGAAGCTGGCTACGCTACACAGCCGCTCCACTTGTGATCTGAACAGGACTGAAGTCCTGCTGGTCTTTATATCACTGACTGACAGCTGATGGAGGGAGTCTCTGTAAACACTCATTTATCACTTCTGCTGTCTCTCTGCTTCTCTCATCAGTTGGAGGTGATCTCTGTTAGAGTGATGAGAAAGGTGGAGGTGTTGAGAGGATCAGCTGTGTCCTGATGATCCAGAGAGGTTGAAGCAGCACCATCAGCTGGTGGGTGGAGAGGCTCTGACTGGGCCGTGTTACTGGGAGGTGGAGTGGAGAGGAGAGCTTCATCCAGCAGTGACTGACGGACCAATCACAACAAGTGGAGCTGACTGTCAGTGCTGCAGTGTGAACTGCTCTGAGATCAGCTCCACTGTCACACACAGTGTCCAGTCCAGCATCCTCCCTGTGTTCCTCTGGATGTGACAGAGTATCATCAGTGTATCTGGACTGCTCTGCTGCTGCTCTGTCCTTCTACACAGTCTCTGCAGACACACTGACACTCCTCCACTGCTTCTGCTCCACACTCAGACACCTCCTCCACCTGGAACCAGAACCTGGACCTGGACCTGGACCTGGACCTTTATTGTTTAATTCACTCACATGTTCTGAACACAAAGCGTCTCCACAGATGAATCTATCGATGCGTGTTTATCACGACATAATCGCAAATTAACACTTTTAACTGGATATTTCCTTGGTGCAGTTAATCTCCACATATTCCTGAATAACAGTGGAGATTAATGCAGCACTCTGTGTATACTGCCACTGAATAAGACATCAGTGATGTTGAATATGTTAACTGACATTAATTTTAATCTAAAATCAATCATTTTAACAGATGAATTTATATGATGTAATAAATGATGACATTGTTTTGTTGCTGTAACTGAAGACCATGAAAGGAAAAACATGTTGATGTCACTGATGTTATTTAGTATTTTATAGTTTTGTAACTTCTCATATGATGGAAATGTTGTAAAACAAACAAACAATGCACAAATATTAAACAGCAGAGTCTCATATTTTGGTGGTAATGTCTTTTATTAATGTTTAAATTCTGTCTCAGCTCTTTGAATTGAATTGAAGAACATTGTTTCCATGTAGACAAAGTGAGCATTTAAAGAAGTTGATTTCCTCACAGCAGAAACACTTCAGATGTGTCCAACAACACAGAACCAGGTTGTGATGCACAGTTACAGTTTCAGTCCCACTGGGACCATTAATATCACCCGAAAGTGTCATTTCAGTCATCATCTCCTCCCCCATGACACTTGATTTGAAATACAAAATAATAAAACACATCAACATCAATAAGAGAGAACGAGAGTAAAACTTTAGTTACATTTACATTAAAATGGTTAGAAATAACACATTTGTTCTGAATGAAGAAACAAACAGACACAATGTTTCCTGAACCCTGAACGTGGAACAGTCAATGAAGACATGTTTGTGTTTTATCCATAGACACAAGACAAGTGTGATGAAACACATCTGCACTGGCCCAGAGTCAACTTCCTCTCAGTGAGCTGTACATGCAACATGAGTGCGTCTGCTAGAAGCCTGTCCAACACATGGACACAGGAAGTGGGGGTGCTGAGGGGCCTGCAGCCGCCCTCAACAAGGCATCATACAACCATCAGCTGATTGATGGACGTGTGCTGCCTGACTGGATCTCACCACATGCAAATAAACTCATCCAAAATCTACAAGAAGGCCCAAATATTGAAGAACTTGTCTCAGTCAGAGCGTCTTCCAACTCATCAATGATGAAAACTGAGCAGTTTTAAAAGGGAGTCTGGTGAATTTCTCTCCCTCTTCATCTCCTGTTGTTGTTGACTGTAGCTGCTGTGGCTGCTCTGACCTGTAGATACGTCCTGTATCGCTGTTCAAGTCTGGAATCTGCAGAAACTTCTCACATGTTGTAAAATGTTAGGAACTATTTGCTTTAAGTTATGTTCTGATTAGTAGAAGTCGTGCAGCTTCCCTGGTCACACAGCTCCAGTGAGACACACGGCAGTGAACATGGAGGGATGTCTGATGGGACAGCGAACAGCTGATGAAGACAAACGTGACGTCAGCTGGTAGTTTGTTGGTTCGGACAGCAGGCGGCGCTGCTGCATCAACAACGAGCTGAGACTCAAACACCACAGTGTGTTTTCACACAGTCACAGGGAGACGAGCTGGACTCAAACCTGTGACATGGACACATGTTGTAGCGGCACACGCAGACATTTACACAGTTTCTCAGGAGGAAACGTGATTCTCTTGAACGCTCGTGTTACTTTTCAGCGCAGCCATCAGGATTATATCTGAGGAATAGTCTCAGGCGGCGACATTCACCACTTCACCTTTTACATGAAGGTGACGTACGTACGTAACGTGACC
Organism: Lagodon rhomboides; assembly: GCA_039737535.1. Classification (NCBI taxonomy): domain Eukaryota; kingdom Metazoa; phylum Chordata; class Actinopteri; order Spariformes; family Sparidae; genus Lagodon; species Lagodon rhomboides. The sequence continues at coordinate 17,093 of JBBNBP010000363.1, forward strand.
GGTGGGCGGGGCCAGAGAGTGACCGTTGGTACGAGTTGGACCGCGAAGATGTCTGAAAGAATCAAACCGTCAGGTGTCGAGAAAAGGAAAAGGAAGAAGGCTGAGGAGGCAGAAAAAACAAGAACAAGGTAAAGTGAAGTAATGCAGTGCTCACCAGGTGATGAACATTTAGCGACAGAATGTCTGTTTTTAATTCAACATGTAGAAAAAGACGTCAACGGCTGCGGCGCTGCTAGCTAACTGCTAGCTAACGTTAGCTGTAGACTGCGTCAGGCTCTGTCGCCACCGGCGGTCGTCTCAGTTCTGTATAAGAGAGAAACTAGAACTCAGAAGGTGACGGTTGCATTTTTCTCTTTATTAGAAATAAATAAAATAAATACAAAATACAATTTAAAAAAATAGGTGTGTGTATTTTTCCTTTCTCCACATATTTTTGAGTTTATTTGGTTTAGTTATTTGAGTGAAAATATTAAGAGATGTCCTGAATCATAGCTTCCATCTTCCAAATTAGTTTGTGATGATTTATGAAAAGAGTTGATGAGGAAAGTGACAAAGTTGTTGTGGTGTTACAGAGACGACTGCAGCAGCAACATGTCTGTGAAGAAGCTGTTCCAGGACAAAGCTCACGTTGAAGAGCTGAACGTTACCAAATACTTCTTCAGCTGATCTACAACCACAAACATTGTTCAAGGGAGGTAAACTCAGCTGACCAGGGGAAGATTGTCTGACAGCAGTCTGAACTTAGTTTGCTGTGTTTGGTTCATCTGTGTTAGTCTGAGCTGTTCCAGCAGAGGGAGGTAATCATGGAGACACCTTAACAGGAAAAAGTACACATGTGATTTACAGGAAATGACAAGAGGAGGAGCAACACTGACCTGGTGGTTCAGGTACAGCAGGTGAGGACAGGGAGGAGACAGTTAAAGTGAAAGTGTTCAGTCAGTCAGTGTTCAGACTCCATTTTGAGTGAACAGAGCAGCAGGAGGAGGAGACGTCTGAGGCAGGGTGAGTTTTATTTCTACATTATTGTTTTACAGTCAAAGTCTCTGATTCTTCTGTGAGAACAGCGTAGGGTGGCTATTTCCTTCACATCAAAAAGGAGGACACTTTGCATACACGGGGACATGCAAGCAGACATTTGTTTGGTATGATTCGGTTTTAAATGTTATATGTTTTTCCACCAGTTTACATAAAGGTACATACACATACCACATAGCTAATAATAAATATACAAGATACAGCTCATGACAACGTGCCCTTCCAATTCAGATTACATAGGTCTGATAAACATCATACAGAAACACACATTGACACACATTTAGCCAGGAAGTATTAAACTAACATGATAATGTGTCAAAAGGCGGACCTTTTTTGTTATTTTCTCAAAAGGAGGACAAATGAGTGTCCGGTTTAGCCTGCAGCCGGACAGGGCATTTAAAAGCCGGACGAATGGCTGATGACTGGCTACAAAATTCACACTGAACAAGAGACAACAAGCTCATAAAGAAAATTGACGTGTGTGTGCATGTGTGTGTGTGTGTACATCATCCTCTACTCTACTCTCGAATTCTTTTTTTAAACAAAACTGAAAATGAGCTGGATAACCGAGTGGATCGACTGACTGTCCTGACAAACACACACACACACACACACACACACACACACACAGGCACCACCTTGCTCATGGTCAGTCCCTCCTGTGGGCTTGTGGCTGTTTTCCCTTCCAGTGGGGCTGTAACAGGAAACAGACAGAACCAGGCATGAACAGGCCATCTGGCGCATAGATATATATATATATAAACACCTTTCTTATAGATATCTATGATCTGGCGTACCGGTGGGCCGACACACGTTTTCGGGCCGGCCCGGGGCTGTCATAATTTAATCAAAAAAGTATATTATAAATATTTTTTATCAACCGCGACGGCCCATTGGTTGATTTCCTTGAAGGACATTGGGCTAATCCAATGAAATCCCTCAGCCCTCCTCGGCCCGCCCCGCCCCCTTGACCAAGCGGGACAAAGTTTGCCATTTTAGCTGACTGTTGGAGAGAAGTGAGTGGAAATGGATCAACCACAAAAGCGCAAGAAGCTACGAGAAAAAAGGCTGTAAAGCCTGGACGCAGCAAAATGTGCTAAAATGACTGATATGTTCGAGACAAGTCCGACTGCGTCATCGGGTGCAGGGCCGGAGGAGGAAGGAGAGTTAGCTGTTCAGGTGGATTCAGAGGAGGAGGAGGAGAATAGCAGAATGAAGAGGGACGTTTCATGGAGGGAGGGCTGTGTGGACTTGGTGTCCAGCTCACAGTGTTAGTTTAGCCATAAAGTTACAGCTTACAGCTTTTATTATCATGTAATATTAGTGAAACATTGCTTTGCCGAAATGATGATTTATCATCGGTAGGTAAGCAGAGAAATGACACTAGTGAAACTAACATTCTCTTTCTCTATGTTTAGTCAAGCCGGACTGTTGAAACAGGAGTGGAGGAGTCACAGGGAGATCAGGCAGCTGTAGACTATTTTAGCCGTTTTTCATACTTTAAGGTGCCACTTTGGTGAGGAGATATTTATTTTACATGGATTTATGGTCTTACTGTGGGCATAATTGTGTATTTGTATAAACAGTATATTTCATCAAACACTGAAAAGTCGTCTCTAGCAGTGTTTCTTTGACACCCACTTTCACTTCAAGATGGGAATTGTGACACTGTGGCCATCTCTCCCAAGATGAAAGGTACAGCTGACAAAATGATTTAATAGTTGATCAGTAAGTCGTTATCAGCAGGTTCAGCCTTAGTTAATCAACCCCTCAAAGGTCTGTTTTCTAGACTTGGATCAAACTGCACAGGCATTCAATATATTGTGTTGTTCCAGTGTAGAGAAAATACATTGTCGTCAAAAGGATCAGGTTGCTGTTAGATTTAACAGAATGTGTTAATATTTCACACTGAGGACTGTGAGCCTCCAACATTTGAGGTTGAATCATATTGCAAAGTTTGTTTGTTTTTTCTTGCAAATTTCAAGCAAAAAATTACAAAAATAATCAATCCTTGTATTTGATAAACACCGATTTGAAGGAGATATCACAACATGTATGTATTTTAGAAGCTTATGAAAACATGTCATTTATTGCAGGACTATTCAGTGAGGTTACATTCTGTTGAGCAAAGAATAACAGAGAGAAGCTCATAAACTGATCACACCTCAAACCTGAGCAGGTGATCCAGGTACATGAAAAATGGAGGAAGCAGCCAACAAGTTACAGAGAAAGTGTGCAGGCAGTTAGTTGAGTCTCTGTTTTGAGTGGACAGAGCAGGACATCATACTGAGGGACGTCCCTTTAATTAGACATCAACATGGCCGATCTTTGTAAATGTCACTTTTGTTGAGCATCACATTGGGTGATGAGTCTGCAGCTTCACCAGCTCCATTTTACACCTTCCTCCTCCTCTTCATCTTGTTTCACCTGTTTGTCTTCCTCGTCTTCATGTTGTTCTCCTTCCATGTGCTACATATTTACCTCAGTGCTTTCTGAAGTGCAGAAGATGAGTGATTGTGTGGAGGAAGAGGAGGACGGAGCAGAGTCTGCAGTCTCCAGCTGTCTGTCTCTGAAGAGTGACCGGTCCAAAGATTTACCTGCACCGGACTTCAGTAAAGAACCTGGACCCTCAGACACACAGTAAGAAGACTGATACTAACTTCAGTTTATACAATTACATCAGTATAATATCATATATACGTCCATACACATATATATACACACACACACACACACATATATACATATATACACACATGCACACACTCCGATCAGGCACAACACTATGGCCGCCTGCCTAATATTGTGAAGGCACCAGGGTGTTTCATAGTGGATCCTCTGGGTCCTGTATGTTGGGGGGTGGGGCCTCCATGGATTAGATCTGCTCAGCACGTCTTACAGATGCTACATCAGATTAAGATCTGGGGAATTTGGAGGTCCGGTCTACACCATGGGCCCTTTATTGTGTTCCTTGAGCTGTTCCTGAGCAGTGTTTGTGGTGTGTCAGGGCACATTGTCCTGCTGGGGGGCCACTGCCATCGGCTAGTGTTGTTGTGATGAGGGGGGTGTAGTTGGTCCACTACAGTGTTTAGATGGGTGGTTCATGTCAAGTGGCATCCACATGAATGCCAGCAGCCAAGGTTTCCCAGCAGAACATCACATTGTGATGAGATGATCGATGTTACTCACATCACCTGTTGGTGGTTTTAATGTTGAAAAACAGCAGGGTGGTGGAACATTAGAGTTTTGTGGTGACATCTCACTCTGTCGTTCTCTTTATAACGTTTCTGTAAAGATGTGCTCTCAGGTACAGACATTTGGAATTTAATAGATTTAATGTGAATCGCGCTTAGTAGTTCAAAACTCAAAGCCATCCTACAGAAAACAGGTTTCAGCTTCTGTCATCCTCAACATAGATCTGTTTGGCTCTAATGAGGTTAAACATCTTTATCAATGAAAGCATTTACAGTTTGAACACATCAGTCACTGCGTTGTGAGGCTCGACCTGCTGTGACTGAGATTGTTGTTTTATCAAGAAGATTAAAACTATGATTTCTAATCTGAGGGATTTTCCTTCATCTCTTCAGAAAGACAGAGGGAAGTGTTTCTGTGGAGGAGCAGCTGTCCTGCTGTGCTTTGTGTCAGGACGTCCTGAAGGATCCAGTCTCTACCAGCTGTGGACACTGGTTCTGCAGACAGTGCATCACCTCATACTGGGACCAGTCTGCTTCATCAGAACCCTCCTCCTGTCCCCAGTGTGGAGAAAGATCCAGAACAAGAGCTGGACTGCAGACAGTCAGTCAGACTGACACTGCACCAAGTAAGACTGAACATCTGTCTGCTGATGTCATCATGTCTGAAAACAGGAACTGTTCATTTATTAAAGGAACAATTGTTGTGTTCTGTAGAGCATTTACTATTATCATGATTATCATTCATTTAAAAACATTTTTATTTAATCAAGATTCTTGCTCTCAATTTAATTCCAGAATATTTTCTTCTCTTTCAGTTGATAGTGTTCTGCAGGAGGCTTTAGATGAACATAAGATCAGTCTGAGGAGGAGATGTGAACGTGTGACTGAAGGAAGTGATGGAACAGGAAGTGATGAAACAGGAAGTGGAACCCTCCTCCACAGGATCTACACTGAGCTCTACATCACAGAGGGACAGAGTGAAGAGGTTAATACCCAACATGAGGTGAGACAGCTGGAGACAGCTTCCAAGAAGAAGAACCTCCATGACACTCCAATCAAGTGCTGCGACATCTTTAAAGCCTCACCTGACCAACAGAGACGCATCAGAGTCGTTCTGACCAACGGCGTCGCTGGAGTTGGAAAAACCTTCTCGGTGCTGAAGTTCACTCTGGACTGGGCCGAGGGCTCCGAAAACCAAGATGTCAGTCTGCTGGTTCTGCTGTCGTTCAGGGAGCTGAACCTGATCAGAGATGAGCAGTACAGTCTTCTCAGGCTGCTCCATGTTTTCCATCCAACATTACAGAAGGTGACAGCAGAGAAGCTCGCTGTCTGTAAACTTCTGTTCATCTTTGACGGCCTGGATGAAAGCAGACTTTCACTGGATTTCAAGAACCATGAGGTCGTGTCTGATGTCACACAGAAGTCATCAGTCAGCGTGCTGCTGACAAACCTCATCGAGGGGAAGCTGCTTCCCTCGGCTCTCGTCTGGATAACTTCCAGACCTGCAGCGGCCAATCAGATCCCTCCTTCATGTGTCGACAGGGTAACAGAAGTACGAGGCTTCACTGACGTCCAGAAGGAGGAGTACTTCAGGAGGAGGTTCAGTGATGAAGATCTGTCCAGCAGAATCATCTCACACATCAAGACCTCCAGGAGCCTCCACATCATGTGTCTGATCCCAGTCTTCTGCTGGATCACTGCTACAGTTCTGGAGCACATGTTGACTACAGACCAGAGAGGAGAGCTGCCCAAGACCCTGACTGACATGTACTCACACTTCCTGCTGGTTCAGACAAAGAGGAAGAAGCAGAAGTACGATGAGGGACGTGAGACGAGTCCACAGGAGCTGACGGAGGCTGACAGGGAAGTTCTTCTGAAGCTGGGGAGGCTGGCGTTTGAACATCTGGAGACAGGAAACATCATGTTCTACCAAGAAGACCTGGAGTGGTGTGGTCTTAATGTCACAGAGGCCTCGGTGTACTCAGGAGTTTGTACAGAGATCTTCAGAAGAGAGAGTGTGATCTTCCAGAAAACAGTCTACTGCTTTGTTCATCTGAGCGTTCAGGAGTTTCTGGCTGCAGTCTACATGTTCCACTGTTACACCAACAGGAACACAAAGGTCCTGAAGGCTTTCCTAAAAGACTCAAAACCAAAGTCTGTTTTTGAGAAGTTTTCTGAGTTCTTTGGTAGAGGCACTGGTAGCCATGAGACCAGTTACCCATCCCTGGATGACTTCCTGAGGAGAGCCATGGAGAAATCCCTTGAAAGTAAAAATGGCCACCTGGACCTGTTTGTTCGCTTCCTTCATGGCCTCTCTCTGGAGTCCAACCAGAGACTCTTAGGAGGTCTGCTGGGTCAGACAGACAACAGTCCAGAACTCATCCAGAGAGCCATCAACAACCTGAAGAAGATGAACAGAGATGATGTCTCTCCTGACAGAAGCATCAACATCTTCCACTGTCTGATGGAGATGAACGACCACTCAGTCCATCAGGAGATCCAAGAGTTCCTGAAGTCAGAGAACAGATCAGAGAAGGAACTCTCTGTGATCCACTGCTCAGCTCTGGCCTACATGCTGCAGATGTCAGAGGAGGTTCTGGATGAGTTGAACCTGAAGGAGTACAACACATCAGAGGAGGGAAGACGGAGACTGATTCCAGCTGTGAGGAACTGCAGGAAGGCTCTGTGAGTCCAGATGTGATTATCAACATTATAAATCAGTGTAGATTAGAAGTTTAATTCTTCAGATACACAAACTATAAAATAATTTATTTTGAAATGGCGCTTCAATCTTTAAATACAATTGTGATTATTTATAATAAATGTTTCACTTACCATGAGTGCAACAATGTAGATTCTTCAGTTGGATGTGTTTATAGCTGTCAGGTTGTTAAACTCAGTTATGAAATTTATTTCTAATGATCATTAAATTTTACAGTTTTTCTTCTATTAATCTTTCTTTGGCTGATAGAAGAAACCCTGGTGAAACTAATGAAAGAGTTTTTTTTAACCACTATACTGAAGAGTTAAAATTAGATCTGTATCATTTTTCATGTGATGTTTCTAAAGTCCTTGAGAATTTCTTTCATGGAGTTATTGTTATAATTATGTCGGTTTAGAGACATTTCACAGTTTGCAAGTTCCAGCTCAAATTAAAGGTTTTACTTTACCTTTTATACATGACATGGGATTTTTTTTTCTTTGAATCAATTCTTATTTAGTTTTAATCTTCATGTATTTTTGTCACGTAGAATCAGAATCAGCTTTATTTGGCCAAATATGTGTTGACATAGAAGAAAGTTGACTCCAGTTTATCATTGTTCTCAGTGTAGTTACACAGAAGAGACAAACAGCAGGAAAGGAATTCACCAAAACTAAACAAACAACCAGATGAAACGTAAAGAATAAAGAATTGTGAATGATCAGGACTGTAATGTACAACAGCATTTGAAAAGACAGTAGGTGTATAAATCAAAATCAACATGGCAACACCATAAAAGTGTTCATCATATCAGTCTTTATAGAAGTCAGCTGTTCTGAATCACATCTGTATTATCTGGCAAAATATTTTATATTTAAATGTAAATTTCTAAGATGGTTTTTCAAACTTCAAACTCATCCATCTTGAATTCAGGAGGTGCACGATCATTCAGCACCATGATTTGTGGAGCCCACATGCTCGACACAAGACGTGCGATGATGTTAATTTCTCACCCTCATGCTAACACCGTGTTGGGCATAAACTAATCTAACTTTCTGGCCAAAAACATAGTAAATGTAACTACATTTTCTCTACCTTCATCTGCAAGATTAAAATAAAACACAGATTTAAAGTCTGCAGGTTTTAGAGAGTGATGAGAATCACTGTTTCATGTCAAACACAGATAAGATGAAGGTTTGCTGAACCACTGATGTAAATAGCAAATGTTCATCAGAACAGAATGTTTCCAACTGCTTTGACATCATGTGTGAATAAATATAAAGCGTCCTCTTTCATGATAACATTTTTGTAATATCTGTGTCATGACAGACTTTCTGACTGTGGACTCTCAGAGACTCACTGTGAAGTTGTGGCCTCAGCTCTGAAGTCCAACCCCTCCCATCTGAGAGAGCTGGACCTGAGTGACAACAGCCTGAAGGATTCAGGAGTGAAGCTACTGTCTGTTGGACTGGAGAGTCCAAACTGTGCTCTAGAAAGTCTGAGGTCGGTTCATTGTCTTGTTTTCCTATATATTCAATTCAACTCCTTCACTGAGACTGAGTTTGGTTAATTAACTCTGAAGATCTGCAGCAGAATGAATCTGAATAAATGTAAATTCTTTTCAGACATTTTCCTTTTATCCAAATGGCTCCATCCTGTGGTGTTCAGAGGATGCTGTTTTTGTTTAATTATTTTTTTCATTCAGTTTATTTCTATCTTTTAACTGTTAACATCCAGCTGATGCCAGTCCCGCTCATTTTAGAAACAGGATCATTAATTTAGAATGGACAGTTCCACTGGAACTACTCGAGTACTTCCAGCGTTGTTGGTATATCAAATGTTTATGGACAGCCTGCAGCCAATCAGAATCCAGTTTTCACCTAGATTAATAAATAGTAACATATCTTTCTTCCTCTTACCTGTGGTGGTATGTATCCATCTACTGTAGATCAGCTGGACCACTGATGTAAATAGCAAATGTTGATCAGAACAGAATGTTTCAAACTGTTTTGACTTCATCTTTGACAAACATCATCAGTATTATACTCATAGTTTGACCAAAACAATAGAAAAGTCTCTAAAACAGACATTCAATAACACTTTACAACGTTCTACACAAAATGAGAGTAGTTTCTACTATATTTAATAGACAATGAGTTTCTGAAGAACAGACTGGGAGATACTATATGAATAAAACATCAGGTCATGATTAGTTCATAAATATCCATGAATCAACATACTGACCACTTTCTTCATGAGTCGTTCCTGATAAACCAGCTGCTTGGAGGACAAACACTAGTGATGATTCATTCGTACTAATTACTTGATGCTAAGTTACTTTTTGAGTTCCCCAACAAGTGAAGTGAAACATCAGACTGACATCAGTCTCTGTTTGTTCAGTGTTGAGGAGTTTTGAGTGTGTCGGGAGGGTCGAGCTCGTTCTCATGCAAATATTTAAATACTCATGAAAACACACAAAATCCACAAAACAAAGGACATTTCTTTCACGTTTCGTTATGTTTAGCGAAGCAATTGTCGTTACTCAAGTGCTACAGTAGACAGTTCAGTTTGTTCAGAATATAATATTTCTACACATTACTGACAGACTCATGATCTCCAAGGCTGAAGCATTTTGTTGACTCTGAATTACTGCTGACCAGAAGATGGCAACACAAAATATGATTCATTTAAATCAAATGTTTTGAGATATATTTTAAGTTTTGAATTTTTAACAAATTACCTAAATCACCAACTTTACTTTTATGGGTTGTTTTTTTTATACAGACTTGAGTGAATGTGGACCTCTATGTTTTTTTTATCTTATTCTATTTTATTCCTCTCAGTCACTTTCTACCTCGAGCTGTTAATATCTGCTATTGTTTGCACACTGTTCCTTTGTGCTGCAGTGTCAAATTGAATTTCTCCTACTGAGGATCAAGACAGGTTCATCTGATTAGATTATAAATTGATTTTCATCGCCATCATTTATTCTTTATACAGATTGAGGGACTGCAGGTTGTCAGTGTTGAGGCAGTGTTGACCAAATATGATATATTTTCACTGTTTAGCTGTAACATGATAAAGTTTGTGTCCCTGCCACCATGTTAAGAATGTACCAGGGACGACAGAGAGGCGTCATTATGGATCCTACTGCTGTTGTCTTTGTTGGTTTAGGCCTGAGGAGTGAGATTGGTTTGAGTTAGAGTAAGAATATCAGGGTCAGATAATCAGAGGCAGACTAGAATCTTAGCAAGATAAGCAGTGGGATCCAAAACAAGATGACAGGGAGGCACTCACATGCACTAACATGCACTAACATGCACTCACATGCACTCACATGCACTAACATGCACACAGCTCAGATCACAACACACACACTGAGAGTATGACGTCATTCTGTGTTCAGAACACCATGACTCCACTCTATTTTTACATAACTAATAGTTGTGTTTTAACTTCCATCTTGTTGTGTTCAGGTGTTTACGTCCTGTCTACCAGGAAGTGACTGTTGTTGTTAGCACATCACAATAATTCAGTCTATTAAACACTGAATGATTTCAAGCAGGAACTTTGTCTTCTAAACTTACATCATTTATTCTTTATTCAGATTGTGGGGCTGCAGTTTGTCAGAGATCAGCTGTGCTTCTCTGGCCTCAGCTCTGAAGTCCAACCCCTCCCATCTGAGAGTGCTGTGGCTGAATGACAACAAGCTGCAGGATTCAGGAGTGAAGCTGCTGTGTGATTTTCTACAGAGTCCAAACTGCAGACTGGACATTCTGAGGTCAGTTCATTCCTTCTGTTACTGTTGTAGATCTGAAATGTTTATTTAACAGTTGAACTTAATACATGTTCATATGTCCATTATGTGTTAAATTTCAACAACCATATTTTACTTCTGTGCTCAGATTGATATGATGTGAAAGTTGTGGTGACACTAAACTGCAGACATCAGGCTGATATGATGCTGATCCACACTGAGCATCTTAATGCTAAATCCTGACATGTTTTTATGTCTGTAAACTTTGTGATCTTAAGTCAGTTTCTGTGAGTTTTTATTTGTGTTTGGCTGCACAACATGAGGTTGTGTAGCTGGAGCCACTGGTGGAGCTGGTAGAGTTAAAGAGGTGAAGTCAGTGCTCCCTTTCCTGTTGATATTTAGGGGTGTGATGAGATCTTGTTGCACGAGATATTAAAACGTGACGATATTTCTCGTCAAGGTGGAAAGCTGTCTGGTGATGTCAGTACATAACAAACTGCAGGCACCATCATGACAGAGTCCGACATAGAACTCAAAATATTTACTACCTCTGTTCCAAGTGAGCGTGTCTCTTCAACTGCAGGAGACATAGTTCGTGTCCAAAGGTCTCAACTGCTGCCAACAAACATAGACATGCTTCTATTCATGAAAAACAACGTGAGCATATCTCAGACTGGGCAGTGTAGTTGTAGCCAGCTCTCAGCTCTGTTTCAGGCTTGGAGGGAAATCTTGTCAGTCTCTGTTTGCACTTTAAGTATTGAGAGAGAACTACTTTGATTATTGTTTGCACTTAAAACAAGAAGACTGAGAAAAAATTAATGTTATTTATAGGGCCGGGACTCGATTAAAAAAATTAATCTAATTAATTAGAGGCTTTGTAATTAATTAATCGAAATTAATCGCATTTTAATCGCATATAAATATTTGACCTGAGAACAGTGAGAAGTAATTTTTTTCACATGGATCTTTAGTATACCATTGAATAATGACTGAATACATAAGCTTAAGCAACAAAATATTGTTTATTTTTGCTCAACCAAGTCCAACAGACCAGCGCAATTTTTGCCATTACGTGTAGCGGAAGTGGGTGTGGGTCCTTGTATTCGGAGTCGGGCTAACGTCCACGCTAGCTGCTATATGTTTTGCATTGAGGTGATACTTGAGGCTCGATGTGCTGCGGTGATATGCGAATTCCTTGTTGCATAGCTTGCACATAACCATGCTCTTATCGACGCTTTCATCCGTTCGTTTTTTAAAACAAAATTTCCACGGGGCCAACCAAAGCGGTCTCATCAGCTTCTTCGTTCATGTTCACTGTGGTTTGTTGTTGTCTGAAGTCATGAACGCTATAAGACAAAGTCTCCCAGTTATGTAGCATCGCATCATACTATTATTTAAATTATGTAACGTTAGGTTAGGCAGGCTGTATGTTACAACGCCACCCAATTCATTGACTTGATAGGCTGATTAATTAAGTTGAACGGTGCAGGTAAAGATGCATTTTGTTCAACATCTTGCCTGTTTCATCATCTTCATTGGTCGTTTCACACCGCGAGCTCGTTTTATTGAAAAAGCTGGTGATTTTTGCACATTTGGCTGCATCTGTCTCCAGTGCTTTTCTCTTTTTAATTCTCGCTTTTTCTGCGCCACTCTTGCTCTTTTTATTTTCCATTTTGCAAACACCCTTGCACTTCTGGGGCTGGAGCCAGGCTACAAATACCACTGACAGTGTGCAGTGTGCACGGACGTGTTAAGTCAGGCTGCGTCTGCAAAATAAAAAAAGAATTAATTAAAAAAAGAGCTGCCAGTGGAGACGGCCCAGGGACAGCGGTAGCAGCATACACGAAATACCTACTCAGTGCCATGACTGAACACCAGCCCTAAATAAATAAATACATACAAATAATAATTGAACACGGCCCTCGCCACCCAAAAGTCAGACCGGCCCACCGGGAATTGTCCCGGTCCTCCCGATTAGCCACTCCGGGCCTGGGTCCGCCTGTCCGACGTTTCTCACTCATCCAGTGAGAAACGTTCAGCGGTGCAAAAATAAGTGCGATTAAAATGCGTACATTTTTTTAATGCATTCATTTTTGTGTAATTAATTAATCTTAATTAACGCGTTAAAGTCCCGGCCCTAGTTATTTATTTTTGTTATTTTTACTGATTTTACTTGTCACACTCTATTAGAGGAGAGGAGTTCAGTTAGAAGCTCACACAGAGTTTGTGCCTAGTTATAAAGTCTGAAGAGACTCATGAGAAATCATACAGGAGAGAAGCCAGTCAGTTGAGTTTGTGGTGAAACCTTTTACAGTTCTTACATATTGTTCATGTCTTTTACTGCATATGATAATTCATCCTCAGTCACAAAGTAGAGCTGAAGTGACTTTCATTACAAGATGATTACTAGTTAAAACATTTCAGAATGGACCTGCATTGTTTCGCATTTTGTAACTTTCAGTTGAAAAACATTTTTAAGAAGTTATTTTGTAAATGGTGTTAAAATCTCGTTCTCATGAACCCAATCTCGTGTATCGTCTCGTCTCGTGAGCTGAGTGTATCATCACACCCCCATTAATCTCCCATTGTCGTAGTGATACAGATCAAAAAGGTCTTCTCAGGTTCTGTGTGGGGGGATGTGTCGTGGTACCTGGCAACCCAACTCAGAGGGAGAGTTGAGCATGTGCAAACAACCCTGCCTGACGTTTGCCACTCGTCCCTGTGTCACTGATGCTCTGCTCCACTCTGCTTCAGAAAACCCTCCACACATATAATCACACAAGTCTGTGGTCCTTTTAACTTCATGTTACAGAAGAAGCAGCGTCCTGCTTATCACATAAAAGGCTTCATGTTATCAGTTCATGGTCTTTATTATAAAGATGCTCTACGTGTACGTCTAATTAGAAAAGAGCCGAGGAGCAGGATTAAAGTTAAAGACATTTTATGTGCATGAAATGTTACATGTTGACTTTTGATCACTTTTGTGGATTTAGTTTTACTTTTTTAACTTGAAGACTTACATGAACTCTTTTTACTCAGTCTGACGTGTCAGGATAAAACCTTTTCTGATTAAGGCCCCGTCCAGACGTACCAAAACGATCTTTTTTTTAATCCGTCTTCTTTGGCATCGTTTCAAGAATATTTGCGTCCACACGGATCCACTGTAAACGACTCAACACGCTGTAGTTCATATGCCAGGCCTATAGGTGGCGCTGGAAATTCACCAAAAACGGAGAAGAAGAGACGGAGCATGCACATAAAGCTTTAGTGCTGTATACAAACAGACAGCTGAAGGAGAAACCGAACACAACAAGAAGAAGACGAAAATAGCTAGTCGGTGGTCCATAATCCTTTTTCTGCTCAGCGTCGTGGCAGAGGAGCAGAATATTTTGCCCTGATAGGCTCAATATCGTCTGCAGCACGAACACAAGCATGTACTCTGGTGGGGCGATGACGTCATCATACCGAAAAGTATGCGGATTCACCGTCCACACGAAAAATGGAGGGGCTGCGTTTTCGAATGTCTCCACCCTGAGACCTGTTTTCAAAAAAGTGCGTTTTCAGGATCCGTGTGGACGATCGGCCAAAACGATGCAAAACATGTGCGTTTACACAAAACAGCGTTTTCGTCTGGACGGGGCCTAAAACAGCATTAAAATATCATGTGATCTGCTGCTTCAGTGCACGCTAACAACAAATATTACTGGGACCACAATAAAAATTTGCTCACCTGCTTTTTTTAATATTTACATTTACATTTAGGGCATTTAGCAGACGAGTTTGTCCAAAGCCATTTACAATAAGTACATTTGTCAAAAGAGAGAAACCACGACATATCACCGTCGATAGAGTAATATATACAGTCCCTGACAAAAGTCTTGTCGCTTATCCAAGTTGTAGAAACAACAAATAATAACTTGACCTGTAGTTGATCAATTGGAATCAGAAATGGCTTATATGAAAGGCAAAGGCCTCTAGATTGTGCTTATTATACCAAAATAAAGTTGTGTATCAGTCATTGAGTTTTATCATTTAATTAGGACAGAAAGGTCAGATTTTGCTTGGACAAAAGTCTTGTCGCATACAAAAATAATGTATGGTAGAAATTATATTTTATTTTGAATACACAAACATGCAACAATAACATCTGAACATAAAGTCATGGTGCCTTGGGAAAAATAATTAATATCGTGTATGACTCCCATGAGCTTGGAGGACTGCATCCATACATCTCGGCAATGACTCAAATAAGTTATGGATGAAGTCATCTGGAATGGCAAAGAAAGCAGTCTTGCAGGACTCCCAGAGTTCATCAAGATTCTTTGGTTTCATCTTCCAAGCCTCCTCCTTCATCTTACCCCAGACATGCTCAATAATGTTCATGTCTGGTGACTGGGCTGGCCAATCCTGGAGCACCTTGACCTTCTTCGCTTTCAGGAACTTTGATGTGGAGGCTGAAGTATGAGAAGGAGCGCCATCCTGTTGAAGAATTTGCCCTCTCTTGTGGTTTGGAATGTAACTGGTAGCAAGAATCTCTTGATACTTCAGGCTGTTGATGTTGCCATCCACTCTGCAGATCTCTCGCACACCTCCATACTGGATGTAACCCCAAACCATGATTTTTCCTCCACCAAACTTGACTGTTTTCTGGGTGAATCTTGGGTCCATGTGAGTTCCAACGGGTCTTCTGCAGTATTTGCGGCGATTGGGATGCAGTTCAATGGATGATTCATCAGAAAAATCAACCTTCGGCCACTTTTCCACTGTCCATCCTTTCCACAAACTGTGGGCCTTGGCAAATGCAACACAATTATTTTGTTGTCTTCTGTTTAATGCTGGCTTGTGAGCAGTAATTCGGCCATGGAGACCACTGCGTGAGAGAATTCGACAAACTGTTCTTGTAGAAACAGGGGTTTGTGGTGACCAGTTCCCATGTAGCTCTGCTGCAGTTGAAAAAGGGCTGGCCCTGGACTGCTGAAGCAACAAACGGTCTCCTCGAACAGTTGTTTTGCGGGGTCTGCCTGACCTTGGCTTGTCATGAACGTCACCAGTTTCTTCAAACCTTTTTTTTATCCTCTCCACTTGATGTTTGGATACATTAAAGATGTCTGCCACCTCAGCAGCAGACTTGGTCTTCAGGCTCTTGATGATCAGCACTTTGGTCTGTGGTTGAATCTTTGGCATGTTGTCAGAGGTCAGGTTGCACTTCACATGAAGGTCTGGTGTGCTGGGGTTCTTTTTATACACACCTGGGAATGTGTTAGTTACAGTATTTGTCACAGGTGGAGCTCTAATCTGTGATTGGTTGACTCGTTTAAAGACACGACAAGACTTTTGTCCAAGCAAAATCTGACCTTTCTGTCCTAATTAAATGATAAAACTCAATGAATGATACACAACTTTATTTTGGTATAATAAGCATAATCTAGAGGCCTTTGCCTTTCATATAAGCCATTTCTGATTCCAATTGATCAACTACAAGTCAAGTTATTATTTGTTGTTTCTGCAACTTGGATAAGCGACAAGACTTTTGTCAGGGACTGTAGAGTTATATCCAGGAATTCAGATCATGAACTCCACCACTGACTTCCTCAGTAATGAACTGGCCACGTTTAGGCACATTGAGTAGTCGTATACTGGGTTTTGTCACTTTTTGTATTTCCAGTGTTGAACCTGCATCCTGTTGGGTTCAGGTGTTTGGAGTTTCCATCTTCTAAACCTTCTTCAGCTCTGAACAGATTATTAAACACTGAATGATTTCAAGCAGGAACATTGTCTTCTAAACTTACATATTTTATTCTTTATTCAGATTGTGGAGATGCAGTTTGTCAGAGATCAGCTGTGCTTCTCTGGCCTCAGCTCTGAAGTCCAACCCCTCCCATCTGAGAGTGCTGGACCTGGGTGGAAACAACAAGCTGCAGGATTCAAGAGTGAAGCTTCTGTGTGATTTTCTACAGAGTCCAAACTGTAGACTGGTGAATCTGAGGTCAGTTCACTAACTCTGTTGTTATTGTAGATCTGAAAAGTTTATATAACAAATGAACCTAATTCAGGTGGAGGTGGAGTCACTACGTCTTTATAGAAGTAGCAGCTCGTTGCATTAATATTAATGAGAGCTCTTTTTCTCTTTTTGTATTTTCCAGTGTTGAACCTGCATCCTGTTGGGTTCAGGTGTTTGGAGTTTCCATTTTCTAAACTTCTAAATTCTAAACCTTCTTCAGCTCTGAACAGATTATTAATCACAGAGGACTTTATCTTAAGTTCGGTGCAAAGTAGTTTCAGACTGACGCAGTTGTCATTTTCACGCCCAGCGTTCACGTTGTGTAAATAGCTAATGTACTTACACCCACCTGTGCTCTCCTGGGCGTGTTGGTCTTAAAGTGAGGTGTGGTCAGGCACACTGATGGTGGATTGATATCTTGAGGCAGCAGAAAGCCATAAAACCTGACGGAGTTGACTCCGACGTAGTTGACAAAATGGCATGTTTTTCCCTCCGCAGAAAAAAACACTGTAGCTAGCTAGCTAGTTTCTTGGCTATTGCTAGCTGTCTCCATAATCTCAATAAAATACTTCATTGAATCCACTATGGTTTAATAAAAAGGATCATAATGGACAGATGGTGTTGACATGCTCCAGCTGTGACCATAGTAAAATTGACATTGTTCATCTAAAATATCAAAGAATGTCAAACATACCAGACCATGTATGGTATTGATGCATTCACCACAGCCAGGAGAATGAAAAGGGACCCTCAGGGATATAGCTGACCATGCTATTGCCCGATTTAATGAGGTTTATTAAACAATCTGACGGAGTTGACGAAAACAGAGGACACAACTTTGATCGGCAAATTTCTATGGAAAATATTTTTAGATGTTCATGGCATGCATTGTTTTATACATTTATAACCCTTATCTTTGATTTGATATCAATGTTTTTACAATTGTAGAGGTTTTTAAAGTTTTTTGGGGCTGGTGAATATTGTGACCTCTTGCTGAGGACAAGAGAAATAACATGGGCCGTCTAACCACAGGTCATACATTTAAACAAATATCCCCCAAAAAGGTAATTATCTATGCTAAAACACAACATCAGTATTCACAATTCCTTTAGATCTAACTCTGTGAGTATGTCAATCATTATTCATTTCTTTATTTTTGATATAAATAAGACTGTTGAATGTTTTGTCCCGACTCTCAAGAATCAGTGAGTTATAAACTCTCCAAAGGAAACGAGTCAGGAGTTTTAAATAATCAATAAAGTTCATCATCTGTTCTTCATACACATGCTAATATAGAGATACACAGACACACATTCACATAATTTCTGGTGCTGGAGGATCACTGCAGGTGATGTCACTGATATTTTCCTCATTAAGGACGTGTTTCACCCTCTCATCCCACCGTTATTGATCAGGATGATACCTTTTATTAGGGCTGGGCGATATGGCCAAAAGTGTTGTCACGATATGTTCTTTTATATTGATCGATGTCGATAATTATCCCGATATATATTTAACAATAATGATACTAATGTTGAATTTACAGTTTTAAGAGTATTCTCCTGAGGACAGAACCCAAAACAAACCAGGAGGTTGATTATGGTTGATAGAATACATTTATTTATTGTCAGATACTAGATGACCAACATTCAACAGAACCAACCAACCAAATGGCTTCATGATAAACACTGAATAAACAGAATTATAAATATGGAACAACAAATTGCTTGTTTCAAACTCGTCTCAAACATTTTAGAGGTGAACTGAACATTGATTAAAGAAAATAATACAAAGTTAAATGTTGAGGATGATTCATGTTTCTGTATCCTGTGAATATTGCACATTCTTGAGCTTGCAGGTTCTGTTCAGTTCAGCTTCATCAGCCTCCTGTTCTGTAAGACCTGATGTGGTTCTGTAAGACCTGATATGGTTCTGTAGGACCTGATGTGGTTCTGAAGGACCTGATGTGGTTCTGAAGGACCTGATGTGGTTCTGTAGGACCTGATGTGGTTCTGTAAGACCTGATGTGGTTCTGAAGGACCTGATGTGGTTCTGTAAGACCTGATGTGGTTCTGAAGGACCTGATGTGGTTCTGTAGGACCTGATGTGGTTCTGAAGGACCTGATGTGGTTCTGTGGGACCTGATGTGGTTCTGTGGGACCTGATGTGGTTCTGAAGGACCTGATGTGGTTCTGAAGGACCTGATGTGGTTCTGTAGGACCTGATGTGGTTCTGTGAGACCTGATGTGGTTCTGTAAGACCTGATGTGGTTCTGAAGGACCTGATGTGGTTCTGTAGGACCTGATGTGGTTCTGAAGGACCTGATGTGGTTCTGTGGGACCTGATGTGGTTCTGTGGGACCTGATGTGGTTCTGAAGGACCTGATGTGGTTCTGTAGGACCTGATGTGGTTCTGAAGGACCTGATGTGGTTCTGAAGGACCTGATGTGGTTCTGTAAGACCTGATGTGGTTCTGTGAGACCTGATGTGGTTCTGTAAGACCTGATGTGGTTCTGAAGGACCTGATGTGGTTCTGTAGGACCTGATGTGGTTCTGAAGGACCTGATGTGGTTCTGTGGGACCTGATGTGGTTCTGTGGGACCTGATGTGGTTCTGAAGGACCTGATGTGGTTCTGTAGGACCTGATGTGGTTCTGAAGGACCTGATGTGGTTCTGTGAGACCTGATGTGGTTCTGAAGGACCTGATGTGGTTCTGTGAGACCTGATGTGGTTCTGTAAGACCTGATGTGGTTCTGAAGGACCTGATGTGGTTCTGAAGGACCTGATGTGGTTCTGTAGGACCTGATGTGGTTCTGTGAGACCTGATGTGGTTCTGAAGGACCTGATGTGGTTCTGTAGGACCTGATGTGGTTCTGAAGGACCTGATGTGGTTCTGTAAGACCTGATGTGGTTCTGTGGGACCTGATGTGGTTCTGTGAGACCTGATGTGGTTCTGAAGGACCTGATGTGGTTCTGTGAGACCTGATGTGGTTCTGTAAGACCTGATGTGGTTCTGTAAGACCTGATGTGGTTCTGTAGGACCTGATGTGGTTCTGTAAGACCTGATGTGGTTCGGACGTGCGACCAGACCACACATCATCTGTGAGCTGCTGCTCCACCTTGACCCTCCACTCTGCGTCCAGCTGAGGGGCTGATGTTTGGCAGAGTGAACTTAGCATCCATGACAGTCATTAGCTTCTGGAAGCCCTGTTTTTAAACTGTGCTTA
>JBBNBP010000365.1:0-43026 GCA_039737535.1 Lagodon rhomboides
TAATAATAACAATAAACAGAGCAGATACAATAGGGTCCTCGCAGGTGTACCTGCTCGGGCCCTAATAATAAACAGCGCAATTACAATAGGGTCCTCGCAGGTTTACCTGCTCGGGCCCTAATTAAAGCTGCAAGCAGCGATGAACGGGCCCTCGCAGGCCGCGCGTGTCGGCGAGTACTGCCGCCGCGGCGTGCAGAAATCGTGGCCTGCTGCGTGCTGTGTGCTGCTTGCTGTCAAGGCAGAAAAGCTGACAGGTAAGAGGGCTGAAAGAGCTTAAAAAGGTGAACAGTTTCTCTGGCTGCTGCAGCAGTGGCAGAACCGAAGTTGAAAATGTCCCCATAAGAACGAATGGGAAAACGCCTCCCAAACTCCTGTGATTTTTGAAAAAAGTCCATGGGTTATCACCAGAATATTCATA
Organism: Lagodon rhomboides; assembly: GCA_039737535.1. Classification (NCBI taxonomy): domain Eukaryota; kingdom Metazoa; phylum Chordata; class Actinopteri; order Spariformes; family Sparidae; genus Lagodon; species Lagodon rhomboides. The sequence goes on from JBBNBP010000365.1 coordinate 419, forward strand.
CAGTGAGTAACAGCAGACATTGCTGAGCTTTGCGATATCTTTTTTATTTCTGTAGAGTGAAAAATGAGGTCGCCAGAGCGAGAGACAGAACAGGTAATGTCTGCTCTCTTCCAGAAATTTAGGCTCCAAATTAACATTACGGCTTATGGGGGAGCTGCTGGAGTGCTTGTCACTGTAGGGCTTCTACAGCCAAAACCGTAAGTCCTACATCTGAAATAAGAACATCAGCTGAAAAGCAAGAAGATGTTCTACATGTCTATATATATATTGTCTATGTGAAGTAAAAGATGTGGGATCCACATAAAGCTGAAGAGAATTTTTTCACCGGTGTTTCCAGGTGCTCCCCACTCCAGCAATAATGTCACACACTGTAGCTCCCGCAATACACAGTCATTATAAATTCAGACAGCCACCAGAGCGTCACCTAGTGGCGGATCAGTAAAAGCTTTGACAGGTATCCTCAGGAGGGCATTGGTAATAAGTCTACCAAGTTTTGTGTTAATCTGAGCAACCGATGTGGAGATATAAAATACTTCAATTTAAAGAGCGCCACCTAGTGGTCATCACCAAATATTTTGCAGAGAGGCTCAGGGGCTCATGGGGAAGTAGTCAACTGAGTTTCATGTCATTCGGACAAACCAATGTGGAGATATGCAACACTTCCTGTTTGGAACGAAATCTGCAGGAAGTTGTTATTTAATAACTTGAGTATTGTTTGTGCTATCAAAATTCTTTGCACAACTTTTTGTCATGAGGCTCCACAGATGCTGTGTGCAAAGTTTGGTGCAAATCGGTGAAATCGTGTAGGAGGAGTTCGAAAAAGTAGTTTTTGGATATAGAGTGACTTAGCCATGCAAATGTGCAGCAGAAGTGGGCGGGGCCTGTGTCAGAAAACTCAGCTGTATTCAGGGAAGACAGGGATATAATGGTTTTGAAAGTGTCATAAAAACTGTGGAAGTTACAGGCAAAAACGCGTTTTGGTCAGTTCTAGCGCCACCTAGTGGAGTACACACACAATTTTGGATATGGAAGGTGGAAGTCCTATTCTGTACTTACTGTAAAAATTTCAAAGTCCTCAGCACAACAGTATGTAAAATTGGTAATAGGCCACGCCCACATTGAGCAGTCACAGCCACCTTCCAGATATGGGCTCAGGAATGGGCCTACATCATACTGACTGAATTTCGAAGAAATCCGTTCAGCCATTTAAGAGAAACAAACTTCCCATATTTGTAGCGCCCCCTAGTGGCCAATATTCGCCAAATTGAGTTGGTAGCCCCACAGTCACATGGCAACCAAGGATCTGAAGTTTGGTGTTAATAGCATTTACTTTGACAAAGATATGCAACAGTTCGCATTTTTATAGCTAGCTACAGAAAGTATTTCGTTAATAATTAGCGCATTTTTGAAACTAATCACCGGGTTCGCACAACTTTAGATGAGCTCTATCAGAAGAGTGTCCCTGCCAAGTTTCACGCAGATCGGACAAAATCCCAAGGAGGAGTTCGAAAAAGTAGGTTTTACAGTTTTCGCGATGTAGCACGAAAAAATTATAGGCGGACGTGGGCGTGTCCAATTCCAAAATGATTCATCGGTATTCAGGGAATCTGTGTATGTACAAATTTTTTGAATTTGCGACGTGCCGTAATTCACCTATTGCGGAAAGACCAAAAAAACAGTGTAGGGGGCGCTATTGCGCCATCTTGCGTCGACCATGTGCGAGATGGTCAAAATATCGAATTTCGGATCCGGCCGAAGAACTTTGCAAAGTTTGGTGAGTTTTTGAGCACGGGAAAGGGGCCAAATTGGGGTTTCAAAATAATATAGAATAATAATAATAAACACTACAGATACAATAGGGTCCTCGCAGGTGTACCTGCTCGGGCCCTAATAATAATAAACAGCGCAATTACAATAGGGTCCTCGCAGGTGTACCTGCTCGGGCCCTAATTAAAGCTGCAAGCAGCGATGAACGGGCCCTCGCAGGCCGCGCGTGTCGGCGAGTACTGCTGCCGCGGTGTGCAGAAATTGTGGCCTGCTGCGTGCAGTGTGCTGAACTACATGAGAGGCCTATATTGTGTCACCCTGAACACTGTTAAACAGAGATTTGTGTCCATTAGCAATGTAGCATTTTTGGGCATTTAGCAATAAAAGCGCCACCTATTGGCCGATCTGCACCAAATTTTGCACACTCCTCCAAGGAGCCATGGAACACAATTAGCTAAAGTTTCATTGTAATCGAACTGTATTTGGTGAAGATATGCGAGATTGTCCGTTTTCACCACAATGTGCAGGAAATTGTTGTTTTATATTTTGGGATTTTTTTGGACAATCAAAATTCTTTTGATAACTTTTTGTCAGGACATTCCACAGATGCTAGATCCAAAGTTTGGTGCAAATCGGTGAAATCGTGTAGGAGGAGTTCGAAAAAGTAGGTTTTGGATATAGAGTGACTTAGCCATGCAAATGTGCAGCAGAAGTGGGCGTGGCCTGTGTCAGAAAACTCAGCTGTATTCAGGGAATACAGGGATATAATAGTTTTGAATGTGTCATAAAAACTGTGGAACTTACAGGCAAAAACGCGTTTTCGTCAGTTATAGCGCCACCTAGTGGAGTACACACGCAATTTTCGATATGGAAGGTCGATGTCCTATTCTATACTTACTGTAAAAATTTCAAAGTCCTCAGCACAACAGTATGCTTAATTGGTAATAGGCCACGCCCACATTGAGCAGTCACAACCACCTTCCAGATTCGGGCTCAGGAATGCGCCTACATCATACTGACTGAATTTGGAAGAAATCGGTCCAGCCATTTCAGAGAAACAAACTTCCCATATTTGTAGCGCCCCCTAGTGGCCAACATTCGCCAAATTGAATTGGTAGCCCCACAGTCACATGGCAACCAAGGATCTGAAGTTTGGTGTTAATAGCATTTACTTTGACAAAGATATGCAAGAGTTCGCATTTGTATAGCTAGCTACAGAAATTACTTTGTTAATAATTAGCGCATTTTTGAAACTAATCACCAGGTTCGCACAACTTTAGATGAGGTCTATCAGAAGAGTGTACCTGCCAAGTTTCACGCAGATCGGACAAAATCCCAAGGAGGAGTTCGAAAAAGTAGGTTTTACAGTTTTCGCGATGTAGCACGAAAAAATTATAGGCGGACGTGGGCATATCCAATTCCAAAGTGATTCATCGGTATTCAGGGAATGTGTGGATGTCAAAAGTTTTTGAATTTGCGACGTGCCGTAATTCACCTATTGCGGAAAGAACCAAAAAAGTGAGTAGGGGGCGCTATTTCGCCATCTTGGGTCGAACATGTGCAAGCTGCCCGAAATATCGAATTTCGGATCCGGCCGAACAACTTGGCAAAGTTTGGTGAGTTTTTGAGCACGGGAAAGGGGCCAAATTGGGGTTTGAAAAGGGTCAAGAATAATAATAATAACAAAAAACATTACAGATATAATAGGGTCCTCGCAGCTTCGCTGCTCGGGCCCTAATAATAAACAGTGCAATTACAATAGGGTCCTCGCAGGTGTACCTGCTCGGGCCCTAATAATAATAATAAACAGCGCAATTACAATAGGGTCCTCGCAGGTGTACCTGCTCGGGCCCTAAAAACAGTACAATTACAATAGGGTCCTCGCAGGTGTACCTGCTCGGGCCCTAATAAACATTACAATTACAATAGGGACCTCGCAGGTCTGTGACCTGCTCGGGCCCTAATTAATCTGCCCCCGAATTAAGATGACGGATACAATTATAAATCAAAGCGCTGCAATGTTAAATGAGAATATGTGACACCTGTGAGAATGTAACTAAATATTCTAAGCTCACAATGCAGCACAAGTGTCGTAAAAAACAAATCCCAGATGTAATGCTAATGTTGACTACAAAACAAAACTCACCATGTCCTAACAATGTACGTCTCAACGTTGACATGCAGTCAGAGTTTGCACATCCGCTGCACACAGATCTGCAACGGCACGCCGAGTGAACATAACCTGATCCAGAGACAATAACACTTGGCTAACACGCTACTCGTTAAATCTCCGTCGGAACTGGCCGACTTGGCTTCTGATGAAAATCTAATGAGTTGACGACTTGTAGCTAGAGTTGGCGGCTGTTCGAGTTGCTTTCAGGAAACAGAGAGTTGAAGCCGGGCAGCTGGCGGACATCGGAGGGAAAAAAACAGAAAACATTATCTCAATAAAATATGAGCCAGATTTCACCAAAATCGCTGGTGCTGTGTGTCATGTGCTGCCATAAAGTGTTAAGTGCTGTGATCCTACCTGCTAACAGAAGTTACACAGTGCAGAATCAAACAATAGGAGGGCGAAGTGGCTGAGACAGAGACATCATTCACCTTATCATAAGTCACTGTACCGTCAAAATGATTTTGCAGCTGATATTCTAATGTAAAATAGTTACACAAGGTTGCTTCACTGTCAGTATTTCTCCAACCATATTGGGTGAACAATGTGGGACTCAGGCCACTTTAAATACATACAGTTTCAATACCGTGGACATTGATCCCACCCATACAAAGTAAGCCTCTATTTGTCTATGGCCGCACAGTAAAGTTTTCTTGACTCACCAAGTCAGTCATCTGAACTCAATCTATTCATTTAACAAAAAGGCAAACATTTTTCTGGCTCCAACTTCTCAAAAGTGTCTTTTTTCTTCTTGTCTGTTTTCTAGCAATGCCGTTTTGTCTAGGACTGTTGGTTGGACAATAATAAAAAAAAACAATTTTCAGACCCTATCTGCCCAGAATCTGGGACAGTGAGAAATTGTTTCACTTTATCTCTGTGACATTTCATAGCCTAAACAACTCATCTACTAATTAACGGAGTATCGACAAGTCAATCAGTAATGAAAATAATGATTCACTGCAGCCATTACCCAAGCAAACTGATGCACTGAGTGAAGAGCAAACCAAAAACAGGCAACATGTGAAGATGCCTGCAGTAAAAACCTGCTGGAGCATCAACAGGATAACTGCTGACACAGACCAGAAAGGATTTACAAATATATTCAATATTTTTCAATATTCCCTACACAAATCCCAATTTGTAATTAATCCTACCCCTACGTATTGCTTCTGTTGCCAAAGCCTGACATATATAATTCCTCACAGAGCTATTGTTGTTCAGATAATATTAAAAGATCTGCAGTGTTGCACTGGTTGATATTTTTTCTTTATTACCATGAACAGTAGCACTACCACCTGCATACTGTAAATTCTCCCCTAGAAAAAACAAATCCACAGTATGTACGAGTAACGTATGCTGAAACTAAAGGTGCGTAGCGCTTGAACAAATTTGCCGAGCCATTTTATAAAGTTAAACTTCATATTTTTGACCCGTTTTTACAGATTTACCTCTTCAGTAGGAAATAATGGGCTTGTCCTTGAGTGCAGAAAGGCTGGGGAGCATGAAAAGCATTTCTAGACAGATCAATGCGCTTCCATCATTGGTTTTGTTAACAATTACAAAAATATAGAATATCAACACACGCATGACTGGAGGACTGTGTACTGCTCATCTCATTCAGATTAAAACAAGACACAAAATAAAGCTAAAAATCAGACATTTGCTGTTAATTACTTTCCGAGTACGCTAAATATAGAAATGACGTAAATATTTAAATTCCTTCATGTTATATTCGCAATATCCTTAAGGAGACCACGGACTCTCTGGCGGCACGAGAAGGGCTACATAAGGTTCGTAACAGATGGCACGCCATTACTCTTTCAGAATACATCAGAAATAAGATGATCCTGAGAGGCCTCCGTATTCAGGAAGCGCCTTCTGGTACGGACAGAGCGAGCTTCATAAGGGCTTGGATGAGTGTATTCAACAGGTGTTCATCTGTCCTAGTGGATAACGCCATACAGTGTGTGAACAAAGATGAGTGCATCTCAAAAGAGAGTTGGAAGGAAACAGGCCTTTGATTGATGCATCTTGAGAGAGTCCAACCATCAGGAGCAAGGGGAAAGATAAGCCTCTGTATTTGACAGCCATGAAAATGATCCGGGAGATGGTAAAAAGGGAAAATGACTTGAAACGACAGAGATTGAAACAGTGGAACCACAATTTACTCCAGTTTAAGAAAGTAGGGGACAGTGCTAGGACAGTCGTCTAGTTGACATCCATCTATCCATGTTTGACAAATGCAACATATGCATCTCTTTCTTTTTGTACCCTTATATGAAAACGGTAAGTATGTGGACTTGTGACCGCAGTTCCAAGACTGGTTCAACATTTGGAAACTTGAAACCACTGGATATTTTTAAGGAGGCAGAGTTTTGTATGTATTTTAAATGGCATCTATGAGTCTGTAAGCTCCTGAAAATGTTAACAATGTTAATTATCATTATTATACCATTATAATATATGTTTTCATTATTTGTCCAATAAATAATTTCTTTTTTTTAATGAAGCTGCCATGGATGTTTTAAAACCTCACCAATTATTGTATAAAAACACAACTTTGTAATCTGAGGTGAAACCGGTTCATGTTTTATGGAGAAAATGTTTTCTGGCTTTCACTCCTGGCTGCTCTGTCTGAACAACTCTGGACAGAGATAGCTTTACTTGTTGCTACAGTGACTGCTAACGAATATACTGATAACTAGCACTTTCTCAATGAACACCTTCAGACTGGGGCCGTACTCGGAGAACAACGACAGAGGCGAGTTACAGTACCAAGGTGATTTAGGGATGTTTCCTGGAAGACAGATACCGGTAGCTTAAGCGCTAACTGCTGCTAAATGTTAGCTTGGTAAGCGGTCCTTAGTACTGTATTATTGATCAAACTGGCATCCATCTTTAGGGTTGGTGGGGTGTAGCGTTCATTCCGTGCTATGACTGCTGCCTGTTTTAAAGCAAATAGCATTCCATTAGCTGTTTCATAGGAACTTAAAGCCAAAACATGATCATTTCCTTACCATAACCAAGCAGTTGTTGTGCCTTAACCTAACCAGATAATAAGCATAGCATTATGATGAGAAACAAAAACAAAAACAAAAACAAAAAAAACGAAAATTGAACCTAAAGAAATGCAAATACATACTTTGCCGACATGTATTTTGACGACTGTGTAGGCCGTACCGTGGCACCAGAGCGGCGTCTTCCCTCAGGCTGTCAGACCTCTCAATTCATTCTCAGCACACGATGATAAGAAATGTGTTTATTTTTCATCCTTAAGACTCATCCATCTGGATAAGTTGGGATCAACCAGGTTACAGACATTAAGAATAACTGCAATAACTATGTAGAAATAGCCCATCCTCTCACTGATGGGTTTGCTTAGTAGGTCATACAGAGGCATCCGTATAAAACCGAGGCTGTTTCGTAACCACTTAAAAACTCCTTTGAGTGAGTTCAAAGGGTTGCGTTTTATTTTTTGCACAGGATATAAGTGAAAAAAGTTCAACTGACAACAGCAAACGATCACATCTGCCGGATGGGTTTAATGCTGTGTGTAGTTGGAAGTATACCCAGCTCTGAGTTATATCGCCTCAAATCTGTGGCACTCTGTTGGGTTTAAATCATGCAGCGCTTGAGGTGGGGCTTTACTTTTGAATCTCGACTCAAATTTTCTCCTTCCCGAGGAGATGTTTTGTTACACCGTCTGCATTGTCCTGCCTTGCCTCTGCTCCCCGCTGTTACGCCGTTAAATATTTTTGGGAGGGGTTGGACATGAAATTATAGCAGCGCTGCTGTTTTGACAAGTTGAACAGAGAAGCTGGATTTTCAGAAATTACTTTTAAACAAGGAAACACTTCACACATCAGTCCGTGGAAAAATTAAATGCCAATCAAGGCCTGTCACTGTCACACGAATTTAGCAAAGCGAACATTATCCGGTGAAGCTTCACACGTGCTGCTGAAGCGCTGCCTTCAATCCATGTGTGTGCTCCTCAGAATAAATCACTAATAGCCGAGCAATTTCTCTCTGTAGTTTGGAGGCTGCTGCACGAAGCCGCACAGATGTAAAAATCAATTCTCCCGCTGCGGGATGCCATATTTACTGTGATGTTTACAGATGAAGGGATGGAAAAAAAACAGAGCACCAGGTCGGAATGGGGAATGAAGATGAATGAAGCTGTCTGGCGCTGGAGCTCCAGGAGACTGAGGGTTTAGATAAGTGTCTGTAGCCCCCATCTAGCCCTGGCTTATGGACTGTTGAAGAAATTAGCCGTCTGCACACGAGCTCGTGCAACCCCACCGTTGGGAACCAAAAGAGAGCAAACTGAACCCTGATTGACGAGAGCACATGTCCTGAGTTTGAAACTCTTTCACGGAGGAAAGCAGTCCTCTGCTTGCGTCCCAAAGACTTGGCTCGTGGGAACATCAACTCTCGACTGTGAGAAAACTGTCTGTTTGATCCTCGCTAATGGCCCTAACACCGCACGGCACCTCAATATGCAAAATGTTGATCCGTTTGCCTTCAGGCTTTGCTTCTAACTTCAAGTAAACACCTTGCTGGGGAGACGAATGCATGCCTGGTGTTATAACCCTCCTCCCTTTTCAACACATCCCCCTTTTGCTTGTGGTGTTCTTCCTTCCGAGCTCCTGTGATGTCTACTTAATAGAAGCCTCCTTTTAAACTCGGTGAAACATTTTCACTCAAATCTCGTTACGGAACGCGGCATCTTTGAAAAATGATTACACTTGAACTAACTGTGGCATGGCAAGGAGGTTCTGATCCACCAGCTTTGCTTGTTACTCAAGGGTTGCACACCAAAGACAGACATTATCACTACAGAAGAACAGCAAGACTCCTTAATCATGTTTTCATAATGAAAAGGTAATAGAGGACAGAGGAATCAACCTTGTTTTTATTATACTCCTGAGGCTATTACAGCGAGAGGCCATTGTTGGAACATAAAAATGGACTGAAAGAAACACAGCGCTGTCAGGTTTGTCAAAAAAAAAAAAGAGAGAGAGTGCCGGAGCTGACAGTTCAATCAAATTGCGGGTAATAGTTCATTTTATCTGTGTTCGCGTTTCGAAGGCGGTATCATGAGCAGACACCTGCAACCCAGAGAAAATGCGAGCACAGTGAGAGGGCACGCAACTTCAAACAGGGCCAAGATCTGAGTCAAAGATTTCAATCGGCGCTGGCATTATCCCAGCCTGCAGGCGCGGATCCGTGGAACTGTTCTGTCTATCTAAGGACAGACCCGGGCCTCTGCAACACAAGCTAGATGCGCCTTTGAGTCTCCGGGATGAGCTGTCAGGAATAATTGAACTTCATTTCGGTCAGGACAGTCTCGTCAAACTTTTAACCATTTGTTGCGACGTGCATTTCAGTCTGGCGCCGCGACTCCGCTTATGTGGCGCTTTGGAACAAATCTGTGGCAGGCTTGGCACAGACTGTCCCCGAGCTCGCTGCAGTCCCTGGCAAGTCCTGAGATACACGGCACTGAACGAACATGAACTCGTGCTGAACATCCAGTATTCACGTACGATTAAATGCTAATACAGAAAGAGACCGGGGGTGCTGGAGGAGTTTTTAAATTCTGAAAGCGAGCGGCATTGTAACGACAAGGATGCAGAGCGTAGTGTTGTTGTTGAGACCGCCTGAGCGCAAACTTTCATATCGAGGTTCAAGGTTATTTCGCCATTATGCAGCACAGGGTTGCAGAACAACATGAATTTTGTAAAACACTCTCACAACAGTGACACAGAGTTCACCTCTCCCTGACGGAAAGCCTGACCGGGGATGTTGTGATAGAGACATTTCTCCGCGAAGATGCAGGCACAGCGGTCTCTGATTTCCCGTCCCACGTCTTCCATTTCGTTTTCCTTCGACCGAATATTAGCCTCGACCAGTCTTAATCAAAGCTGGATTAGCGCGGCTCATATCCCAACTTACTTCCTCTCCTCCCTGGGGCGGTCCGGCTGGCCGGGTCGAATGGTCGAAAGACGCCGCCGGCAGCGATCATCTAAAAGGCCTAATTTATCTGAGGCTACATTGCAGGGCAATGCATTGGTAATATAACAAGCAGTGTGGCCATTTACTTCCCACAAGGAGTAAATAAGTAAAGCATTACATTTACTTTCTTTGATTAATGACTCTGGTGGACGAGTGCAAAGAGTGAATGGAACGTGTGGTTATGAAATGACTTCTGTGCCTTTCATATAAAGTTTTTGCTCTTCTTGTGTGCACAATTCTGGATTTAAGATAAATTCACAGGTAGGCCGCCAACATTCTGTTTGAAGTGAAGCTGCTTTATGCATTGGCCAAAAAGAGGAGGGACCTTTACAGTGACCCCTTTATGTTGTCACATTTATAAGCTACTTGTAAACATGAGCAATTTAAAGTCTGTCAGTGGTTATGAAAGCAGGAATTATCTGAACATCTCAGATATGGAGAGGGAGGTTTGATGTGTCACCGAGGAAAGATGGTAATGTTCTCCGCAACTGAATAAATCAAATTTTAAATCAGATTTTAAACCAAATCTGCAAGTCTGAGAATTTCAAGGCAGAGTTCATCAATCATGGGATATTGTGTCTCCATTATTAGAACGCAATCAAGTGAATAACGTTACAAAATATTCCAGTGTTTTACCTCTTTCAAAAATAAATAGATGATGTATGCATGTCCAAAGAATGCTCGTAAAACCTAAATATATCAGCATATCCACATGTTTTAATCAGACATTCCTGCATTTGAAATAATGCCTACTTGGGTCATTCCATACCAACTCACCTAGGACTTCCCAGTTCATTCAGCGTCATTGATTTCCTTTAAAAAAAAAGAAAAAAGAAAAACGTGTAAAAGCTTCGATTAAATGAATGGGACCTTGCAAAATCCAATAGCTGTACTTTAAGTTCTGCCCTCAGAGGCAAATTCCATCATTTCTGCAAATCTGTGTATGTGTATTCTAAGCCTCACCGATTTATTTCACACTGGATTGGCTTGAAATTTGTCTTGAACATCCAAGAAACCCAAAGGATACCTTGCAACAATTAATCATTTGAATAGTAAATATTTACAGTTTTTTTTTTTATCACAACAAATAATCTCTCATTTCTAGAAATTAGAATCGCCACGTTTTTATTTTTTGGGGGGGTGGTAAAAAAATTATGTATTATAATTAATTTAGTTACTGTAAACATTCTACAACAACTAATGAATACATGTTGTGAATCATATTCAGGTTTCTGGCATGTTCATGACACATTTCAACCCAATACACTGAAAAATAAGCGATTGATGGCTTTGTATGTACATACACAGAACCAGCAACAATAATGACATTTAGCCCAGAGGGCCAGACTTCAACAATTTGAGAAGATGCACGGCACAAACTGGGAGAGGTAATGGCTTTCCTCATCATTTAACATCTGCAGCGACGCAGCGTCTGTCAGAGGGACTTTTTCTCGACATGTTTTCTTTAAATGTTCATGCGTGGATTGCAGATCGGATCCAAGTTTTGGTCAGAACTTAACTCAAGGAAGTGATGTGCAATCCATTACATTCCACAAGCTCGAACTCCAACTTCACCTGGCATCACCCGAGCACCTGCTGGGTCAGGCTTTCCTCCAGCCTGAAAGGGAGGAATCTAAAAAGAGCTGATAGGGCTGCAAGGACTTGGTGGCCTGATGATAACATGAGTGAATTGGGTAATAATATTCTGAAATCTAAATGCAAATTGGAAAAACCTCCACCACACAAATGTGCATTCGTTGTGTTGGTAGTACACACATGCGTGCAAACTAAACATGTGTACTAATTCAGTAGGGAGCACTGGGCGATATGTGTTTAGCAACCCTCTGAGGGCTGGCTGGAGCATCCTGATAAGGACTGTTAGGTGTAGTGCAGATGTGCACTGGGCTGCAGTGTGTAGTGTGTGGTGCAATGTGTACTTACTCGTGTGGTATTGGTGTTCTCCCCTGCTTCACCTGTCACAGTTTTATCTGAAGGGACCCAGGGAGCTCTTAGGGGTGGGTCTCAGTAATGACAGACAATTACTTATCACAGACCAGCAGTGGGATAGAAACCCCTCTGTTTCAAAGGCTGTTGTCATAAAGATTGTTGAGTCCAAATTACTGGTTGTTCGACAAGCACAGAAAGAGTTTTCTTGTTTTTGATGGATTCGGCCAAGTCTATACTTCAGTCGACAAAAGACTAAAGGCCTGCCTGCGAGCCGGCGTCTATGATGGCACAGTCTCACACAGGTTCCAGTCAATTGAATGGAATTGTGATTAATATTTGCTCAAGGCAGTGAAGTAAATATTGCCTGGAGCATTTGCCTCAGGTTCACCTTGATAAATATTTAACATGCGGGCTGACTGGCAAAGCACCGTAATAGTTTTGACCTTAAAATTTGTACTTATTTGAGAATTTTTTTGCATGCCCAGGTTAAAGAGACTATCAAATACATTTGAAATTATATTTATTTTCATTCAAAGACGTTTATAATTTGCTTCTCATTCACCCATTTCTCCATTCACATACAGATGGCAGCTTGACCTTTTGGGTTTCAGTGTCTTGTGCACAGACAGCCCATTCTCAGTTGAATACAGCAGCCTGGTCAGTGGCCCTACAAATCCAACCCGTGAATTCCACTGGTTGAATGTACATTGCGGAACGGCTCCACTACAGTTTTGCTCCGTCGTCTGTCAACCCCCAACGGCTTTGTTTTGAGTGCAGCACAGGGCAGCACTGCCAGACAGCTGGGTTAGGGTTAGGGGTTAAAGTTAGCCTAACCCTAACCGTACATTGCGGTACTTACATTGTGGAACGGCTCCACTACAGTTTGGCTCCGTCGTCCGTCAACCCCCAATGGCTTTGTTTTGAGTGCAGCGCAGGGCAGCGCTGCCAGACAGCTGGGTTAGGGTTAGGGTTAGCCTAACCCTAACCCTAATGCTGGAGGGTTTGTTTCATGGTTAAAGCTGTCTGAACAGGCTGCCAAATTTGATGAGTTGGGAGTGAGGATGTGTGTTGGAACAGATCGACATGAGGTTTGTACCATTTGTACTCTGCTATTGCAGGATGACTCACTCTACCCCCTGAGCCTCAGCCACGCTTATTGGCTGCACAAGTAACCCTGGCCCCAGACTTGTTGCTGGCTCTGTAGAAGTGAATTCTGTAGCGCATTAAAGGTGCCATACATTTTGTTTACATTCAGTGTTACCCACAGGAACATTCCACGTATCCTTGAGCTCTCACAAATGTGTTGAATCCATCGTCTTCCTTCTAAAACATACAAAGCCAAATGTAACTCTTTTGTGTTCAGTGTTATTTTGCTTTTTGCGTTTACTCATCAACGTTCTTCTTCTTTCCTGTCTTTGCTGCCAGATGACATCAAAATAGAAATGAGCCATGATATAAGATAGGTATTTTTCTCCAATATTAGCACCCAGCCGTTCACAGTTGCATAGATGAGCACAATGGAGTGCACCATGCCAAAGAACCATCTTACGTGAGCGATGATACACAAACAAGAGAATTAATAATTGATTCCTTTAACGGCATGAATTGAAAACAGTGAGTAGGCTGCATAAAAGATTAAAATAAAAAAAAAAATAAAAAGAATTGGGGTCTATCCGTCTTTCCTATTGACTCCAGAACTGGCTGTTCGCCCGGAAAACAAAGTTCTGATGCTTGAGAAATGCACACACAGCTATAAATGTGAGATCTGTATGTGAACATGTAAACAAACAGACGATTTTTTAAACGAGTCAGCCGCCAAGTTGAGACTGTTAGATTCAAGCCAAGATTTCAGCCCTGCATTATCCATTAGAGTAGTTAATGAACTACACGATACCTCTCATGATAAAAATCAATTTTGTACAATTGATGTACTGACTGCTCAATTGTTGATTTTGCCAGCATCTTGCACGAGTTTGGACGGCATGAATTTACCAAATTTACATATATTTGGGTCACTGGTGGTAAGCATTTAGACCTGCTTACATACATTTCTTCTCATATCCTATACATAATGCGATTTTTAAATGTTCCTGTAATTCATTCACACTTATTGTCCAGCCGTACATGATTTTAAGTTCACTGAATGCAGTATATAATGTCACATCTCTTCCTCCATCCACCCAAGTGCTCCTGACAAGAGCCTTAGCGTGAAGCAAAATTACCATGGTAACAGCTCTCAAAGCAGCAGTTATGTAGTTATATGTGTCCATGAAGAACACTCGATTTGCTCGTATCCACTTGCCTGTATCCACAGCGTAAAAAGTGTTACTGGCAGTGGGCTGCTGGCCTGCTCCCATGGTAAACATGCTGCTTACAAGTTTCCCTGTGGGACAGCGTTGCGATAGAGGAGCATCAACATTTCATCAACACATCTAACAGCGGGTCTTTTCCATCGTCCAAGTGAAATCATAAGAAAAGAAAGAGCCCTTGCTCCACTTACATTTTACAACGTCGTCTTGGCTCCTTTCCTGGAATGTTAGTGTGGTGCTTGGATAACCAAAGCATCATTATCATACAAGAGGGCCCTTCTTATGGGAATACACTGTCGGACAAATTGGATAAAGCAGTGAAAAGAAAAAATGAATTTTTACTTTGACCACTAGAAGGAGAAAGGAGAAAAAAGAAAAAATAGAAAAATATAAACCTTCAGAAAATCTCTCCACTCCACTCCCAGACCTTGTGTTTATACTGACCGCATGCTTACTTTGCACCCACCTCTACCTACTGTGAGCTGAGGAAAACATTTAGAGAAGTTTACTGTCAATGAATGACGGAAGCTGAAACTATAATTAAAGTGTGTGATTTTTTTATTTTTATTTTTTTCTTTCTCAATGTGGCATTTACTACATGCAGTTTGGGCCTCACAGATGCAATTTGCCAGAAACGCAGACAATAGACTGTGACAAACCTGCGATTAAGATGAATTTAACCTCAGCAGTCACAAGTTTGAAACCGAAATTACGTGGAACAAAGGGATAAGGTTCAAACTACACTGAGTTCTTGTGTCCAAAGAACATTGTTTTTTCTAGATGTCATTGTTATTTCTTTCAGTCTAAAGTTCCTAATCCAAATTGGTTGAGAAAGTTGGGGAATCAAATAAGGGATGGGTTTGTTTTCAAAAGACAGAGGAGGTGCTGAGCATGTTGGATAACTTTTCAACAACAACTGACAGATGATGCTTTTTTGAAAATGTCAAAGGTGGCTCGCAATATATCTTTAAAAACAAGGTCAATTTGCAAACAATGCTGACTTTGTGTGACCTTGGCTAGCGTTACTGTAACTAGCATATTTTGTTTGCTTCTATTGTGTATGGCCACATGTAACCTCGCGAAGTTATCAAACTTAGCCTTTTAGAATAACACAGGGAAATGTGCAGGATTCCACACTGGTCATAACGTAATATTGGTCGCATCGCCTACAGTATCTGCTGTGTTTTCACTCGGATCCACCTGTTGTGCTACGTAAATAGCACTGGCAAAAACATTCAGTCTTTACCAACTGGGAAAGGTTGTTGCTCCAGTGCTACTGGTGGAAACGTTAGTGTAGAGCCCTGAAGCCTGGTGATTGCGAAGGCCCACTCCCCACTTCCAGTGCCAGGTGGGTTGGTGCAGGACAGCAGAGAACAAGAGCGGGGAGGACGGTGCTTGGTTTGCCTGCCAAGAAAGATCTTCTTGACAAGGGCACCCGAGCCTTTGGCTATCCACAGTACTTTGCCTATGTAAGGAAGAAAGGGAAGTAATTTGAGAAGCGCAAGGGATATCAGATCCACTGGGATCTAAGGAGGACCTGTTGTATCCTGCCAAGCTCTGGGTCACCTATAATGACAAAATATGTTCCTTCCCCTCACCAGCAGCAGGAGAGTGCTGAATCACAGAACTTCTGAATACTTGCCCGGCTTCACGGCTTCTCAAGCCTCCAAGAGAAATGACCCAGAAAAGAAGCTTGTGATAAAGGAATCAGTGTAACAAGGTCGCCAAGTGAGTTATTGAATACATGCTTCTCTCCAGTCATTAGCAGAGTTCAGCTCTACCCCAATACTTCATACTTAAAGTAGCCTATATACGGTATGGAAAGCGAGTACTGTCTCACACGAGGCATACTGGGTGAGGCTGAGCGTCATGGTGAATATCTTGATGTAAGAAAGAAATTCTGCATCTATCAGTTGAAATTAGCTTACCCAACATGCTGCACTGAAAACTAATGAGATTGTCCATAGCAATGTGGCCATCGAAGCAAAATGAGTTTTTAAAAGTACAGGAATATTGCTTCAAGCAGCCACTCTATCAAAAACATGATCATAAATTGGCGTTAAAAGAGATTTGCGCTCCCCAGCCCGTCAGAGAGATACTTAAACGCAGCTTATTCAATCCGCTATTTGTTGAACACTGATCACCAGAAACGTTTTAGTTATTAGAGTGTCCTTCCTCTCAGCGTAGAAAATCTCTATTTGCATACCTTTGAGGAGGAATTATTATTTTTCTGCTTTTTCGCAGGGCACAAAACACTTAACAGATCTGATTAAAGAATTTGAGCTCCTTGGAAGAGAATGTGCACAGCAGCAGAGGACAAAATAAAAACACACCCATAAAGTGTATAATAAGTTAATGGAGCTTTCAGGTCTGAAAAGTGAAGCCAAAACAGAAGTGCCCTAAACATGCATTCTTTCTAATGGCCATAATCCATAAAGTATTTACAAAACAGCCTTAGAAATTGAGCTTTAGATCAGTGATGATCACAAAACTGAGAGAACTATTTACAGAGGAACTATTTTATAGACTTAAATGACAAGATTACCCAACATAATAAGGATTTTTCTTCATCACAAGCTTGGATGGAGACACATTTTACTCAAATGATACTTATACTATATAAAGTACTTTATCTGTACCAGATTAGCCCAATACTGAACCCTAACCTTTACCCCTCCATCAACCCTAGTGTCTAATTTGCATTTGACAAGTCCCTACAAAGGTGTGTCTTTGGGTTTTTCATCAGATCCAATCAAGAGATGTATCAATGCCTATCCTTCCCAGCTCCATCCTCTTTTCCAAATATTGTAATTTCTTGCTCCAAAAAATCAAGATCGCAATGGCCAAAGGCTTCAAAAGAGTTGGCCATAAACCAACGGGCGAGGCCATGGTAGCTTTGTCCAGTATTGATTATACAGTCTATAGTTCAGCAAAACAGAACAGGATGTACAATTCTGGGAAATGTCTTATTTGCTGATGAACTGAGTGGCCTGAGTAAGTAACTGAATGACACCAGCAGCAATACATCTCCCCTTTTAATATGTTTCTTCCTCTCTCATCCATTACAGCCTACACCCTCTCCTGTGCGCTGTGTGAGGCACAGTGGTAGTGGAGCTGCCTCTCTCTTCCCTCTGACACTCTTCAATTTTTCACACCGGGAGGATACCTCCGTTTAAGTGAATGCGATGGAGACAGCCGCGGGTCGATTGAGGACACAGCGGGGCCCTCTAGGTTAAAGTGCCATGATCAATCACGGGATTAAGGATCAAAGAGCCTGGCTGAATTCTGACTGTGAAATAAGGATCACTCCTGCATGAACAAACATGACGACAACACCAGAAATCACACAATACCTTGTATTTCAATCACTCACAAAGGGATTGTTTGCATGCATGGCACATATACACCATGCTCAGAGATTACAGGTAGAATCTGAATGGAGAGTGTTGCATGCAAAGATTACAGCATTAGCATTTCTAACATTGTGCACAGTAGGTGCTAAATCATTTTAGGCATTATGTAAATTGACATTTTGCACTTGTCTGGCATGTCTCTCCAAAAAAATCTCTTGTCCTATGTTTGGCATGCCGCTCTTCTGGAAGGATCGCATGGTATTCTTCTGAAGGGTTTATCCTCATTTGGTATTTTGATGAAGCTGGTGGAGAACACTGTCCAACAAGTTGGTCCAAAATCTCCCGCTAGGCAGCGATACCGTGACTGCGGAGGTTCCAGCATATGATTCTTTTTCACACTCATTGAACCGTTTAGTTACTCTTGTGCGTGTTCGTGCGGAGGCATTATTTTGTTCCATTTTCTTTAGCGTGTTCACTAAGCTTCCTCATGGCTTCTTGTTTCTATACTACGAATTTCAGTCGTGTGCCACACGTCTCTAATAGAACTGACACACTTCAGTTTGAATCAAAACAGCTGCCTACACCGGCTGTGTTATCATTTTCTCTCATGCTTTATGCGCGTGACTGCAATCCAAAGCTTGTCTTTACACTGATGAAGAACTGCAACCTCCTCTGTCGCGGGGTCCATTTTGCAGTGTCCTGGAAAACGGCAGATACGAAAATTCCA
Source organism: Lagodon rhomboides (assembly GCA_039737535.1). Classification (NCBI taxonomy): domain Eukaryota; kingdom Metazoa; phylum Chordata; class Actinopteri; order Spariformes; family Sparidae; genus Lagodon; species Lagodon rhomboides. The sequence continues at coordinate 18,707 of JBBNBP010000365.1, forward strand.
AACATTATGGGCACGTCAAAGCAACTTGCATGGAATAGAAGCTCTCAACTGGATAAATAAGGACATCAACAACACAGCAAATCGTCACATACAAGAGAAATGGGTGAAAAACCTGTCCAACAGAGAGCTCACCCAACCGGAGAAGGATGTCCTTGCCAAAGGACTGAACTTTTCAGTAACTCCAGAACAGATACCAGCAGTAAATCTCATCACAGCAACAGAGTCAGCCATCAGAAACAACAAGTTGGCAGACACAGAGGGAGAACAGCTATGGTTGAAGGTATCAGCCACTCTTGCTAATGCAAAAGCAACCCCCTCCAACCTCACGGAAGGCCCTGGCATCACTCAAGAGAGAGACCGGAACAGCACCATCTTGCCGGCAGACAAAGGGAGATGCACTGTAGCGCTAAACACAGCGGACTACCACACCAAAGTCACTGATCTTCTTAGTGATACTAACATCTATGAGACATTGAGGCGAGTTCCTACCAGTAGCTACAAAAAGAAGTTTATAGAGTATCTGCAAAAACTGAAAAAGGATAAAGCCATTGACAGGCCATCATATTACCGACTGTACCCTGGGGAAGCCAACCCATGTATCTATACCTACAACATATCCAAGCACTTAGCCAGTACCCTAGCTCCTTTGGTCGGTTACACTCAACACCACATCAAAAACTCACAGGATTTCGCCATCAAGGTGAAAGAGATAACACTGGTCTCAGACAAAACAAGGGTTCTTCTCAACCCTCTTAAATGCATTCCAACTCAAGAAGCGGTACAGGACAGCACTCTGTCCAGCAGAACCAACTTCACCACAACCATTCACACCTGGCCTCATCTAGCCCTGACAACCCACATAAAGGCCACCTCAGTCAAGTGGCACTAACGACTCTGAAACTCAAGAGCTCACACGTGTCCTAGACAACATTGTAAGGACACTCCCACACATGGCTTAAAAGCCTGCAACTCCCCTCCAGTTAGTTAGAACTGAAGAAGCCTTTTGGATGAGAGCTGAAACGTCTTAAAGAAACTGAAACAAGTCCTGTTGCCTACGATACAGCACTTGGAATCCTTGGTTTGATTCCACCTAGGAGCCTTAACTGTAATCACATGTGGTCTACCTCTTGAGTCAAACCCTCCAGTAAAAGCAAGATGCCAAATGAGAGACAGAAAGAAAATCAACTGCCGATTTTTTAAACCTATCATTGCTGCATACGGCGATAATGGCTCAGAAACTGAAGCCTGAGGTAACAGTTTAAAGATCTCCAGAAATGACAGGAAAAAAAAAGCTGTGCTTTGATTATTTGTATCTGACCTAGTTTTTTTTCCACAAAAAAGATCAGTAAAAAAAAAAAAAACAGTAAGAAAATCCTCAGATTACTTCAACTAGAAGAGACTTCGCCACATGAATATGGCATAAACAGGATTTATTAAGAAGAAAAGTTTAGGTAGGTAGAGTTGGAATGGAGGTGCCCTGCAAGACGAGCAAGAGGGAGAAAGAAGATACAGGCTGTGTACTAATGGAAAGAGGCGTAATAGAAAGTCCGAACACATGCAGCAGTTTGATGAATAAAATGAAGTGGGCGGTAAGGAGAATCCAGAGAGAAATGTCTGTTATATTCTAGTATTTTTTTCTCTCCTCTTTCATCTTCATCTTTTAAGACTCTTTAAACTTCAGAGCTTGACTGATTCTCCCCCAGTTTTATTGTGACACATCCAAACATGTGGCTGACTGAGGACACCTGTTCTTGAGGGGATCAATTATTTGTGGCAGCCAGGCAGGTAAGTTTGCACAGTGATGCTGTATGAATGATCAGAGGGGGGAGGCAGTCAGCAGTGTGTGCTGCACGGTGTGTTTTGCACACTAATGCCGGCGTCAGTGGAATATAACATTTGGTCGGGGGTGAGGCGAATGAAGTAGGGTAAGTGGGTACACACAGGACACCTTTTCTACATTATTGATTTTCTATTTCCTTTAGTTGGAGTAAAATGGATTTTGAGCACCAGTCCACTGCTGCTCTAAGTACCTCCGCGGGATGAGGTTTTTGCTGCCAAAGAATTTGAAGATGTGCAGCGTGTCAGTGAAGCAACGACTTTGAGATGATTGCTGATTAGACAAATTTTCTACTCCTGTCAACTTGTCACATGCGCCGTTAAAACAAACGTCTCTGACATAAAATCGTTGATGAATCCACCTGGTCCGCTGACACGAGGACTTATAAGATAACTGGACCTGTGACTCCAGCCACTGTTGCCCACTCAAAATTGAGCCTTTAAAACAGAATGTTCATAAAATCAATAGGGCATTCTGACCAGGAAAACAGCTGTATAGGTTGTCCATGTAAGGAGCTTAGTACGACGCACATTTACATTTATTGTTAGGTGGCAACCTCAAGTGGTCGTAGTCGTCATGTGGGAAAAAGGGGGAATCATGCGATGTAGCACAAAAATTAAAAAGTTCACAGAGGATGGGGTTGGTTGTTGTTATTAGTTATGTTGTGTTAGCTTCTCTAATAAGAAGTATTTGAAATCGCACTTTATTATACTATAAGGCCGCAGGTTAATGCTTCAGTCAGGCCAACATATGTGGCCCCTTGAAGTCGTAGCACCAGATATGCTTTGCTGCATGCATGGCACATATACACTACGCTCAGAGATTGCAGGTGGAATCTGAATGGAGAGTGTGGTGTAGAAAGATTACGGCATTTGCATTTCTAACATTGTGCACAGTAGGTGCTAAATCATTTTAGGCATTATGTAAATGAACACTTTGCACTTGTCTGGCATGTCTCTCCCAAAAAAATCTCTTGTCCTATGTTTGGCATGCTGCTCTTCTGGAAGGATCGCACGGTATTCTTCTGAAGGGTTTATCCTCATTTGGTATTTTGATGAAGCTGGTGGAGAACACTGTCCAACAAGTTGGTCCAAAATCTCCCGCTGGGCAGAGATACCGTGACTGCAGTGGTTCCAGCATATGATTCTTATAATTTTCACATTCATTGAATAATTAAGTTACTCCTGCGCGTGCCGTATGGAGGGATTACTTTGTTTCATCTTCTTTACCGTGTTCGCTTAGCTTCTTCGTGGTTTCGTGGTTCTACACTGGCTTTCAGTCGTGTGTCACGGGCGTCGCTAACAGAACTGACACACTTGTAATTTTAATCAAAACAGCTGCCTACACAGGCTGCATTATAATTTTCTCTCATGCTTTATGTGCTGATAATCAGTCACAATTATCCAGGATCCTCTGTATGTGAAGCAGTAATTGCTGAGCCTCACAGTCTTACATTACAGATTGTCCATACAACCGTATTCATAGAGAGAAGTCCATTGAATTAAAACACCTTTCCTCAGTGACTGTAAAAATCCTCTACACCCACTGGAGTTCTATAGTCTCAGTCCATTTTTCAGATACACAGTGACACAAAACCCAAAATCGATGGTAACCCATCCAGTAGTAGCTGAGATATTTCAGTCTCAACTACAGTGTTGGACTGGCGTTTGTTCCTTTGGCTTACCTAGTAATGACTATTTGAAATCACACTTTATTCTACTAAAAAGCCACAGCTTAAAGGGATATTACGGTGTAAATTTAATCCATGGTCTAACACACCTTGACACCGAGTAAGACTTAGCTAGTTTTAGCAACCTCAGAAAAGACCGCACGAAAACAATACACTGCCGCTTATGTCTCCAATTAGAAACCGCCATCAAAAAACCACTTCTAGCCACAATTAACCCGTTTAATCCCAAATTTTTCCCTGTAAAATAAGTGCATGCATTTCACTCCTTAGACCTCCCTAACATGTAATATGTATGAATTTTTTCATTTCATGTTGGTTATGTTAGTGAAAATGTAGGTTTTATAGTCGGCAACAATTGTTGCCGGTGGGAAACCGTATAGTCTAAATTTACACAAATTCTTCAATTTGACCTATTTACACATGTAGCCTAAAGAATAAAAATAACATGAATATATTCTAACTAGGCATGGTTACTAATGTGTTTAGAACTTTATTAGATTATTATTATTTATTAGATATCATTTCAATGCATATTGAAGGTAACTATCAAGGACAACAACACAATTATTGTATTTCATAGTCTCATAAAATGGTTAAATAACTGTAGAGCTAAGAGTGTTTGAACTGATACTAGTTTGTAAAAAATAAAATAAATTCACATTGTGGCAGTACCTTAGATTCACTTAACATTTGCTGACCACTAAGTGGTCACACAGTGTTATTCAACAGAAACACAAAAAAGTGCAGGTAAGTATTCACTGTACTGCAAAAACAGTGCAAAAGATATAAAAACAGTGCATACTGAAGGCAAAAATTAGTGACAAAAATCTGAATATTTATTTTACAGTCTTATGAACCAACAGATTTTAGTTTCAGTAGAAACAAGCTCAAAGGCTTATCAGTTAGATTTTACTCTTCATGAAAAATCTTGAAGCACTCAATGTGCCAAGGCACACCTTAGCATAATGCTATGACTATGTGTTATGCTAGCGGCAACAATTGTTGCCGTGGTTACATTTACTCTTTTTATGATCAAAAGATTTATGCAGGCATATAATTCACATTATATATCAGTAGTAGACCCTTTAAATAATAAATGTACAAAATATTTCACTTATATCTGTTAATTAAGGTATTCTAATTACTTCCTCTTGTACAAGTTTGAGGCAGACATTTCCCGCTAGCGGTGCAAGCAGGAAGTAAAGAGGCCTGGTCATGTGACCATTCACACTAGTTACATGACATTGATACAAATTAGAGAAGACAACATATTCTTTCATTTAAAAACTTGCATTAGCTGCCAAAACCAAAACAGAGCTTCCAGAAGTAAACAAAAAAGAGCGGCAACAATTGTTGCCGGTGGGATTAAACGGGTTAATGGCCAGAACAGCACCAAACTTCAGCAACAGTACATGTACAGTCCCAGCACACAGTACGAAGCATCAAACATCCCCTAACCCTAACCCTAACAGCAGCCTGCCTGTGAGGGGAAGCCCTGACGAGTCAATTACCAAGGGCAGTAGATTTCCGCAGCTCAAGGATGAAAATGTATGATTATTACTCCATGACTTCCGTTCTTTTCCCTTCTTTGCCCACATTATCTACATGTTATTACAGCAACATATGGGTCGGAGTGGTTGACCTTTCCGCTGCACCTGCCTTTAATATGGCGCTAATTAGGAGTCCCATTAGCATTGGAGAGCTTTCCAATTAATAGATAATTATATACAAAGATGAGGTCTTTAGTGAAACACTCGAACAATCAGCATCTCCGTGGGAGGCATATGTCGCCTCAGGACAGAGAAGAGGCAAAGTGCGTGGCGAGCATATAGACCGTGTGTTCATTTGAACTGGCTCATTTCCAGTCAGCGTAGGATTAGTTCGCGTTTATGTATATTTTACCGTTTCAGGCTGTTTGCAGTTAAAGGACTGCTCGGAATTTGACAGAAAGTGCTAAATATATGCAACGATTAATTCCCGGTAAAAGTAAACAAAACATCTTGGAGGCAGAGGGATTTAGTTCCATCCACTCAACACTCCGCACTGCTGTTTTGCATAGCTCAGTTTACGACTAATAATCCCCCGCCTGTCTCCTGGGCAGCGGTATGACCGTCTCACCGGCTCCTGAGCTCACTGTACGGCACAATGAGCTCCTTCCACTTGGGTGAGCAGCCGATAGTCCCGGAATGAAAGGTTTATGGAGTCATTAGTAAGGTTTTCATATGTCTGTGCCACTTTTAATTACTTCACAGCTAATAGTCATGTCCACTGCGGAGGAGATGGGAGGAGGACGAGTGAGATGTCCTTTAATTAATATTTGGAGGGGCCCTGCCTTTTTTTTCCCCCCAAGGCTGCTGGTGTGAAGAGCAGCGCGGGGCGGGTTCGCCATTCCTGGAGCAGGACGCGGCCTGTATAATGGGTTGTTCCACCAATCTGATAAGCCCAACAAAATGCCACATTGCCTGGGCTGCTGTTATTGTCATGATTGTGTGTTTTTGTTTTCAACCAAATGAGCTGAGGTGGTATCACCCACTATGAGACTATAATATAAATGAGGAAACACAGAAAGAGCACCCGTTCAATGTGAAAATTATGATGAGCTTATCTATGCAGCTTAATGAACTGCGCACACACACACACACACACACACGCACACAGAGACATTCTGGAGGCCATTTTCAGCCAATTAACAGCGAATCAGCTCAGAGCAGAATAGAAAACAACCTGCTGCATCCGGAGAAAAACACTGCACCGTCCCAAAGCTGGGCCAGATAACCCAGCCCATTATTTACCTCCTTGTTAATATGTGAGCATTGGCAGAATAGTGTTTTTCCTCCTCATCAAATGCATTTCTCGCACGCAGTCGCTTCCGAGTAAAATAAATATATAAAAATAATTAATTAGAAGCATGGCTCCGCAGCATACTGTATATAGCATTTCATAACAATGGGGATGGCCCAAATCTTTCACGATGTCCCAGAAGAAACCGGCGCTGAATCAAATTTCTGTTGTAATTCCACTGATAGCCGGTTCTGTATCTTGTTTGGGTATTTGTACTACACCGGATGCGCACACACAAGGGAAATGTCAACCCGAGTAAGCACCATCAAGAATATGGTGTTTAATTTAGTAAATGCTATCAGTGCACATTTACACAGCCCACAGTTTTGTTTGTTCCACCCCTGAACTAATTAAGACAGAGCAGGGGAATATTCCCTTTCATTTACTGAACCAACTGTAGCCTGTATCAACTAAATGATTATGTAGTTGCTAATGCTTTAATACTCCTGGATGCTAACCAGCTGCAAAATTGCAGCATGGATGGAACTCATTTTTCTCATATTAAGCAAGTTATTTTGTGCTAAAATGTGTCAGGTGTGAAGCATTCTGCAGGAAGCAACTTGCTCAATGGGGTTTATTAAGACAAGACTGCATTATGCATGCAGCATCAGATAATGCCTAGAGAAAACACGTCTTAATTCTCAACTTCTTCCAGATGGGTTCAGTGTGTACCATTACATTGTAAGTGTGTGGAGGAATCTGTATTCATGAAGCAAACAGAGAAAGGAGGACAAAATTAAGGATTTAAATGTAGACAATGGTGCCATGTCCGATGTTCTTATCAGGACTAAATGATCAGAAGACCGTCTTGTACTAATTAATTCTCAGTATCAAAAGTGTTTTAAGCCAAGAGACAAATGCATCTAACGACCAATCTGACATTTTACTCGACAATCAAATATGAGACCATTATAACATTCATATAATCATGATTTGTTGGATTAGATTTGATCAGATTAGAGAGTTTTTACTGTCCCCGAGGGGCAATTTTGTTCGCAAGATTTGTAAACAAAACCAGCACACATCATCCTTAAAAAGACACAATACATAGTGACAGAATATACAACATACAGAGGGCCGTCATAAAAACATACAGTGAGAAGTGAAAAGCTCTAAGAGTGCATCACTGTAAAACCTACAGCTTGTTTAGGAACCCAACAGCCAGTGGAACGAGTTATCTCAAATATCTGTCTGAATTGGTCCTCCTATAGGGAAAGCATACCTCCTCCCTGATGGCAGCCATCGTCATAACAAAATGGCCCTTTGTCCTATGAGCGGTTCTGGTTCAATAAAAAAGGCCAAGATCAGTCATATTAGTGCCAATGGTTTAATTAATGTTTGATTACTTAATTAATGAGCAACCACACCATGTGATGAAATTGTCCAAGACTGGACCATGGCCGTGACTGCATACTAGTAATTGACCAATCCAACGTCTGATCGCCATTGGTTACTAAGCTTTCTCAACTGTAATTGGAGCACAGAGCATAAACGGGTGAGATTTAGGAATAAATAATAATTATTGTTATGATTATTATCATACAACACAATCCTATTTGGTAACCCTTGAATTTACAGGCTGTTAATGAAGTCATGATTTAAAGAAATTGCTTTGGATTAAAAAAGTAAAATCAGCTAAATCCAAAAATGATCAATATAATGAGCTGTAGGAGTAAAATTAATGCAAAATAAAGACGTTTGGTTGGTTATTATATAGGAATTAAGTTTGGTTGTTTAGCATTAGTGTCCTTTATTGCAACATAAAGACAGGCTGTTAGCAGGTAATGCCATGTGGTAGAGAGCATGGTAATACGAACTGTAGCTGTACAGGCCATAGCATGTGTGGCCTGCCTGTTAACCCATTTGGATGAAATATTGAAATATTTTACAAATACCAAATGAAGACAAGGCACGTACCATGAAATGTCACTGTTACCTTTCCACTGTCTGGAGTGTAACATGAACTCTTTTGTAGGAACACACAGGTCATTTCCATTTAAGGCATATTGAGCCTCACATTGGACATGGAAGTGTTCAGTATCCCCTTAAAACAGAAGAAATGTTTCCATAAAACTAATGAAGATTTTGTGAATTTAAGGGAAGCTCGCCTTAGTTAAGCCTGCTGTTACCTATACAATTGGCTATAAAATAAGTACAAACTTGGTAGTTCTACAACCACAACTTTCCATTAAACTGATTTAACTGATACTACTTTTGTTATTTCTTAGCACATTCACATTTCTACAAAATGAATGCTGTAAATTAAAGAGTTATTTCAAATCTTTATATGTTCTTTCCACACTTTGTAGAAGCTCATTTATTGCTTTAAGTCTTCTTGTGTCAGCTTTACACACTCTGACATTTGCAGTTAGTCCATTTGTCTTCAAAACATTCTTTGGTTCTGTCAGATTGAAAAAGTGTGTCCATGAAAAGAATCTCACACTTTGTTCGAACTCGAGGATATTTAGAGGATCGTTCCACAGCCACACATAATCTATCTTAGTTTTGCTGAACGGGCTTACCCTCAGTGTTCTCGTCCAACTCCTACGCATGTTGCTGCCCCTGGAAGCCCCCACCAGAGAGATGACATTAAGTATGCTGTAAGTGCTACCTGATTTTTGCCAGATGTAGTGCTTGGCATTCAGGCCAGAGAATAAAATTTTTGGTCTCAGAAGAGCAGAAAATGTTTATTCCTCATGCTGTCAGAGTCCTTTAGGTGCCATTTGGCAAACTCCAGGCAAGCTGTCATATGCCATTTATTCAGCGGCGGCTTCTGTCTGGCCACTGTACCATAAGGGCATGATGGATGGAGTGCTGCAGAGAGGGCTGTCCTCTGCCGTCTCTGCAGAGGAACGTTCACGCTGGCCCACTGGGATTCACCAAGGCCCTTCATGTGCAGTTAATGACAAGTTGCCTCAATGCATTTTGCATTTACAGGTGGTGAGCTTTACTTTTCCTTTATTTGCACACCTATGGTTTGGCTCAGCCCCAAGAAAGGGAAATATGCATAGGGCAGTATATATTTAAATGAAGACGCCGCCAACCTACTCAAATTTATTGGAGAGATTGGTTACACTAAGCAGGATGCTTCTTATTCATGTACACATTTAACAAGATTTGCTGTTAAACTCCACATTGCGCTGAGATGTCTATATTCTTTTTAAATCTCCATCTGATCAAGTATGTTGGCCATTATTGAGTCCTAAAAGTCTGTTATGAGTCCTTGAAGCCTTTTCATAAAACAAGACGAAACATCTGCGAGCGCAGTAATATTATTTCAACCTCTTTCCAACAGCTTGCTTCAAGAATAAGTAAGGAATAAATCTCTACTAGAATTTAGAAAACAACACATATTTGTTGTTACTGAAAAGCCCACTGGCTGGTTTAGTATCAACGTAGGATGTCAAGGATGTGCGTTTAGCAGAAAAAAGAAGTTTACAGTTTCACTAGCGGTTCTATGAGGCGTTATGCGAAATTTCGGCTGAATGCTAACAATGCTAATATGCTGATGTTTAGCAGGTATTATGATTGTCTTGATTTAAACACAAACACAAGTATCATTGGGTCTGCAAAGGGCTTGATGATGGCTGTACATGTAAACTGAAAGGCTCAACAGAACGTGTGGACCAATTTCATTGCAAAGCGATTGTTCTTGAGACATGTTACAAGGGTAAAAACCCAAAAAATGTCGACCTCAGAATGGCTCTGTACAGAAAGTCAGAGGATAGGCCATAGATGCCTGCAAAAAAAACCCCAAAAACTCCAACTATTCAACAACAGACCAGCCTATATTGACATTCCTGGTACCACACTGCTAGCATGTCTAAAAATGACCTTATATTGTATACATATGATTTTACTGTGCCTTTAGTATGTGTCTAATCAAAATGACGTTTAGAATAGGTAAAGGGGTCTCAGTACTTCCCAATAACACCTATACTCTACTGTTCACACTTTTGAAGCTATTACATTGATATTTTTTCTTTCGTTCATTGACTTACCAATATCACACAAGAGGGTGTGCTTTAATGTCTTTGATTAGCAAGTGCCTCGATCCCGACCGCATCACTGTCGTGCCACAAAAATTTAGTTAGTGCACACCCTCGAGGGCAATACTGCAATTATGAATGTGTTTTTAATTGTGTTGGGCAATTGGCTCTCAAATTAAATAAACTCTTTGCCGGTGTTATCTCCATTTACATGGAAATAGATGGGGTCTGACTAATAACTGGAGAACAAATCGGTCATGAAAACTAGTTTTACTACTCCAGCAAGTAGGCCAACCCAAAGTAATGACCGAGTGGTCCCTGTGGAGCCAGCCTTCAGCGAACCTCCATGCTTTGTAGAGATTGTGGTGTTTCTCAGACTGACTCAGTACCTCATATATTAACACATAACTGCATAGTTAGCTCAGTCTTGTTATAAATAAGATATGTGCACAAACTTTTTTTTAAGTAGTTTCTGTGTGATTCTAACATTTCCAATAATTCCGGAGTAAAAATGTAACGAGAAAAGTTGAATGGAATCGACCTCAAAATTCTCAACATGTTTTCATCACAAAATATTCTGCCCCATATTTGCTGGTGTTTGTCCATTCAAAAACAACATTTTCGCTGTGGTCCTAAATTGTTTTGTAACTATTTTTTCCCCCCAAAATATCCTTTTGATTTTGAACTTATTATCCTGTCAAGAAAAGTGTTCCTGAACCACAATGGGGCGATTAGGTTCTAAATATTTTGGGAACTAGTGTTCCCCTGGGCTGCCTGCAGTCTGCTCAGTGGTCGGAGTGAATGGGTTTAAACCGCCATCTAATTCCAGTATTACTAAACCTAGATCAGCTTTACTAAAGGAAAAAAGTCAGTCTGTTGTGGGCATTACTGTGCATCTGACACTGAAACAGGAATCTGCCCCGCTTCCACTTTCTTTTACCAATGACTGGCGATTTCTTAAATTCTTATGAAAACGTTGCTCAGAGACATCTTTTGCTCTTTCTACCCTTTTACTTCAGTTGAACCATTCAGTTTAAACAAAACATTACTTTTTTGTAGACCCATCAAAAAAAAAAATCGATCTGTAAAGAGGCCTCTCTATAACCTAAAAGCATGAAATACCATTCTCAAACACAGAGTGGTCCTCTCGACCGTCTGACTGTGCCGAATCAAGCTTCTGTGGCCGGCCATCCCCAACTTCTGAACGCTTCTGCGGGTACAGTGACCGAAATTGATTACACCACAACATACCACCGCATGTAGAACCATGAGGTGACACTCACTCTCTCTGCGAGGGCCATTGTAATGCATAGTGAGTGTTTGTGACAAATGCTACGTCTGGTGATCCTTAAAGGTTGCCCTTTACAGAGCCAAGCGTCAGTGCACCTATTCAGCTGTGCCTCCGCTCTCCCCACTGCGACGCTGCCGCAGCGGCGCCGTGTGTCCGGGGACTTTTGATGGGTGAAAACTTTCACAGCGCTTAACGCTAAACCAACACACCCATAGATCAGGGCAGCGAGTTAAAAAAAGAAAATCCTCCGCTCAGAAAGCATCCAGGTGTCCTTGAGCAAGATACTGACTCCTCAGCAGCTGCAGAAGCTCTGCTCCGCTGCTGATTCTTACCTCTTAGTAGCTTGCGGAGGAGGAAGCCGAACGACAATTATCCAACGGGGATCAATAAAGTATTATGCTAATTCTTTTCTTTTGGTCCAGGGTTATTTTTTTCTCGCAAGTGTTCCGAAAGTCTCCGAAAATCGGTCTGTTGAGACAATGAAAAAAATGAACTATTGTTCTGGTGGAAATTGCAAACTGCATTCAGTTTAACAGATGCTGAGGGAGGATTGATAGATCCACGCTCCTCGTGCGCAATTTCCCATGTACCTAAGACATCAAGGGCCAAGGGCACGGCCAGTCAAAGTGATGAATTTCCCCCATTGATGTCTCCGTCTCTATCGAATGCGTATTAACAGGCCTCAACACCAGCACATGAAAAGCCCTTGATTTAAGAGTCGGCGCTGTTCCCTTTGATTATTGCCTCGGCTTGAGGATCCTGCGACATGGGAAAGGAAGTGGATACAGATGTCTATCACATACGGTTACGCCTCCCCGTGTTTATAAGGCAGTGTTTAATTTTCAAAGGCGGCGGATGTCGCGGGCAGGTCTCGATCAGTTACGCTGCCTTCAAACGCAGCTGGAGGCGTTTTATATCTGGCTCCTTGATTTCATTCTCGAGTATCCTCCTTCGCCAGGACAAATATCCTTCAAAGCCCGCTGAAGCAGCCATGGGAAGCTTCTGTCAGGATTGTTTGCTTTGCCTAGGTGTGATGGAGTGGACTGGGTCCCTCTTGCGTCCTCGCCGTTGTGTCATTCACTGACGGCTTCACGTTGAGTCACTAAGTTATTCCACCGCGGGGACTGACAGTCTCGCATACACGTCCTCAGAAAATTTGTCACTCATCCGTGCAGCTGTCCCCAGGGCTGCCATCTTTCCCTGTTTTTATGTTTCTAAATGGCGCGAGAGGTGCATGTTGCACACGGCGACTTCATTGCGTATGAACGTGCTGCCAGCTTGAGATGTTCTGAAGTTGTGTCACGATCACACTCTGCTGTAAAAGCCACAAGGGCGTTTTTAACCTGCTAACGTTGCTGTGACACCTGTCTGATTTAAATACAGTCCCAGTGATGGAGGGACTGAAAGGATGCAGCGAGAGATGTTAAATGCATATCTTGTTCCGCCTTCTAAACTCTTACAGATGTATCATTGGAATATCATTTCTCATGCTTAAACAATTTTGTTTTACTTTTAAGTAATCGAGTAGATTTGTTTATTTCGGATCAGTCCATGAAACATGAAAACACCAAGACTCTACATCATGTTAGCGCAGCTGCTAACACGATGATGTTTAGTGGGTGCAACGCTCACCATGCTCACCATCTTATTTAAGCGTGTTAGCATGCTAACATTGACTTTAATTCTTTCTTTTCCAAAAAGCAGTTATAAAACATTAGACTTTCTTTTTTTTATTTTGAAAGATAAAAAATCCTCTGGGCGCAATAAATAAAGTGGTTTAACCGCCTGATATTACAATCCCAACAACAACACCTCTGAAAAACCACAATCATTAGCACAGTGATGCTCTCCAAAGAGCTCCCATTGACGTTAACTGTCTACAGCATGAAAATCCAGCAAAGGCTTTTTCTACCACATTAGGGCAAATTCATTTCAAGGAGAAATGACTTGGAAAAACAACATTGATTGAGGTCAGCAACCTGAGAGCGACTGTTGAGTACACCCGGTCAGTAAGACAAACCCAAGGTCTAAACGGGGGTATTCAATTAAAATTCAAAGAGGTCCAGTTGGAGAAAATGTCCTCGGGTGAAGGTCCAGAACCTCAGAATGTATGGCTTGCATTATGATTCAGTACCATACACAGTAGCCTGTATTGAAGTGGCCTAGTAGTTGTGTCAACGTCTGTATGTGGTCAACAACTGACTGTCAAATTAAATGAAGTGCAATTCAAGATTCTTTTCTCGATTGTCAATAAGTATGTCAAGAATAAATAGATGTTCTTTTCTCATTGAAAGTAAAATCAGTGTTGTATTTTAAAGCAGAATAGGCTAAATAACAGAGAGCTTTTGAAAAACAGGCCTCTTCTGAAGTAAAGTGCCCTTAATTTTGGAAAGGAAATACAGTTTACCTTGAGATTCCCCCCTTTTTGTTAACTCCATTTCACATCTTAACATTCTCAACCAACCGAATAAAAACAATCTCAACACCTCTTAACAACTGAGCAGTCTATCTTTCCCTCTTATGCCTCACTCCCCCACTTTCTCTTGTTCAGTGAGGGAAGTGAGCTTCAGCTTTTCCCTGCCAGGATTTTAAATCTGGGCTGTGGCGGTGTCGGGGGCCCTCCTCACGCACATGTGTAGGTGCCTGGAACGATATTTTGTTTAAATAATGTTCACAGTGGAGAGCGCTGCCTTTTATTTTTGGTGCCCTTAATTCGGATTTGAGTGGGTATGTTTGCTTAAAAGATTTGTGCTTCGTCTCACAGTGGCGCTTCATATTGCTGCTTTTAATAATCGCAACGGTACCAGAGACTTACTGGTAGTGGGAAGAATTAACATGCTAGAAACCATTCTCGATTAAAAGCTCTGTTTTTTTGGTGTCACCTTTTCTCCTTTTAGAGAACGGCATGCGAAAAACCTCTTCTCTGACCCGCATTTCCTCGGACGGATCCTCCGTTGCGTCATGTCAGATGATTAACAGCGCATGCAATTGGTCTGTGGGTTTGTGTGGGCCGCTAAACCAGTACCGTAAAGGCTGGAAAAGTGGTGCCATTTAATATAGAAACGCTCCGTTAAATGTAACAATTCTCAACAATTTACTGGTTACATGTCTGGGTCTAGATAGGGCGGCGCCTGGGTCTTGACCCGGACCGTGGTACGCCTATTGGTCGAATAAAGTCAGTAGGTGAATGATTGAGTCTTGCAGAACATCCTGAACATAACAGTGCTGGTAAATTAAAGGATAAGTCCAGCCAAAAAAATAAAATTCAGTCATTAACTACTTAGCTTGATGCCACAGAAAGGCAGGTGAGGTTTCGTAGTCAATGAACATCTCTGGAGTATCACAGCAAAACAGAGTTGCACCGTAATCCTGAAAAATAGATGGAGACTTGTTTTGTCACACAAAGAAACAAAATCATGTCTTCCCCAATCAATTTGGGATCTTGGGGCTATGGAAGACCTGGTCTATAAGCCCAAATCTTCACTGTAGCTGCCAAGCTAAAAATGTTAACCAACTACCCATCTGAAGTGTGTGCGCATGACCTCGACTCAAGTCAAGAGTGGAAATTACATCTTTTCAAATCAATTTTTGATCTCAGGGCTTCTGGAGACATGTAGCTTTGTTGTTTAATTATCATTTATTATTATTTTTCCAGCACTCAGTCTGTCGAAGGCTGCAACAACGTTTGACAGTGAAAATTTGTTGTCAACAAAACTTCACCCTGACGTTCCATCAGCATGAAGCTGAGTGGATTATGACATCGTTTACGTTTCTGGTGGAAGTTATCCTTTAAGGGAAGGTGAAACGCACAACAGAAGGTCTTTAATGACACGATTACAATGATATATACAGAACACTAGTCGAGGAATGGGGGCAGAAAGGTCATTATGTCAGATATGATGATGTTATAATTCGTGAATGGGGGACCTTGCGATGTGAAAGAGGGACTGAGAAGATTAGAGTGGGAAGACATTTTTGCCAAAGTTTCACTGAATGAGAACATCTTGTCATTTTTTAATATGCCGAGACACTGTCGGAATTTTAGTTTCCAGCTAATAGATGATAAAATTGATGAGGAGAGGGGATCAGTTAGTGAGGAGCCGGGGCGATCGTCATTAATTAAGCCTTCAACTGCCAAAAACCCATTTAAATTGCCATCGCTGGGCAGCCTGGTAGAATGAGGAGAGCGCTTTTTTACATTTAATCCAACTCACTGCTGTTCTCCAACACTCCCTCTCAGGACAACAGTGTCATTGTTGAAAACAGCCACTATGAAACCAACGTACCAAAGACCTGTGTTTGAAAGCCGGAGAGACATAACTTAAACCACCTTATTCCAAATCCCCATCATGCCTTGTGTGAAATATCATCACAAAGGTTCAGTATGTAAGAATTAGCCACCTAATCATTAAATTCATAGAGTTACATATCACCAAAGCAACTGCTGCTATCTGCATTATGTTTATGCAACCACGACTGTAGCTATTGTTAGCTTGTTAGCTCAGTATGCAGTTAGCCGGACGGCTAGGGGAGTGTTGGTGTTTACGTTGCTAGCACAGGAGCTCCGGACCGCGAGGAGGAAAGAGGTTTCAGGCCCGAGGCTAGCTGGTTAGCATGCTAACGTCAGTAGGTATCTCTGCAACACAAAATATAGCCATAGTCTTCTTCTTTTTTTTTTTAAAGTATTTTTTTGGCCTTTATATGGCTTTATTGATAGAACAGCTCAAGATATGACAGGAAACAGGATGAGAGAGGGGAGTGACACGCAGCAAATGGTCAGTTTCAATGATACTTTACTCACGCTAGTTCCGAAGTATCACCCGTAATTGTTTCCCAAGTGACCTTGTGGTGTAATTTCTGATATCATTTCAGATATGTTTTTGTGGAGAATAAGAGCTAAATTTTCTGATAATTGATACTTGTTATGAAGGAACGCCCTAGGCTGTGGGGCCTCAGGTCAAAGGTCAAGTCCCTTAAATAGATGGGCCCTTTCAGACTTGTTTTTCAGGGTTCATAAATTTAAATCACATGCTATATCTTGGTATAGATGAGGTCATGGTAGGTTGGCTCTGTGCCTCGAGAATTGATCAACACATTGGGTATAAATAGAATGGTCTGTGTGGAATTCGGGGAGATCCACATTCGGCTTCGGGTCTTCACACAGGCAATTTTTGGGTGCTTGTTCAGATGCTGTACTTTTTGTAATAAACCTTTTTATATACAACTAAGTCAGTGTCGGCGGAGACTCCTTCATCTTCTTCACAGCATCGCTATAGAATAAACAACAGACTTTGGCGTCGCGATCGACAGGACGGTTTGCGACCTGCAGCACCACCGACAGATTCAACGTCCAGCTCCCGCTCCAAAGGCCACGGAAACGGTGAGCATTCTCTGAGGCTGCTGTGTGTGTGCTGTGGACGCACCGCAAAGACTCATGTGTGTGGGTGTGTGAGCCATGCTGTGTTAAAGGGGGAGAGAGACTCCGTTCTAAATTTAGGATTTTTGCGTCGTGCACAACGCAAAAAGGGGGAGTAGTATAGATAGTAAGATAGAGAAATAAGTTGAAATAAAAGTTAAGGGAAAAGAAATAAAAGGAAAAAGGCTCATGTGAAAGAAAAGTGAAAGAAAAGAGTCTTATTAATGAAATAAAAGGAAAAAAAAGCTCATGTGAAAGAAAAGTGAAAAAAAGAGCTTAGTTTTTGGAAAATTGTAGAATAGCCAATGGTCATAAGGTGAGCTAAACAACTCCGCAAGATTAAGAAAATGGTACCTCAACTTCTTAACGGTAAGACGTGAGTAAATTAGATGCTGAGTGACAGTAAGCTTTGAGAAATAGTCGGATTGGAATAGTAAGAAAAACAAGAGGAAAGTAAAAACCCTGGGCCCAGGGCAATTGGATAACGGTAAAAGATAAAAAAGATAGGATAAGAGAAAAGAATGGAATAAGAATAAAGGAAAAAGGAATAAAGGAAATAAAGGAATAAGGAAAAAAGGAAATAAAGAGTTAAAAGCATGCTTTAGGAAAAGTATGAACTCATCTTCGAAGAATTTAGGATTGAAAACCGGTATTTCTTAAGAAAAAGTGGAATTTGTTACGTGAGTTGTAAGTTTACTTTGTGTTTTTTGATTGTTGAGTGATTAGTTTCTGTGGCTGAGTAGAGCTCGACTCTGCTGCTGTATGTGTGTATGTGTGTGTGTCCAGAGTGCAGGCTCTGTGTTCTGTCTGTGAGTGAGAAGCTGCGGATGGTCTGTGATTTATGTGTTTGAATGGGCATGCATAGGTTAGGATTAAGAGTAGGAGATTTAGTAAAATATAAGGAAAGAGATTTTGGCTTTGCTTTTCAGAGGACGCTCTGAATTTGTTAAAAAGTATGAGCTTTTTGGGGGACTTTTCTGAATTCAGTACAAATCATGAGCTTCTTTTAGATCTATAAGAAGACATTTTTTGATTAACAAAATATGAGCCTCTAAAAAAGAGAGGACATTTATAATTGGTTGAGGTATGAGCCCCCAGAAAAGACGTTGGTTATCTTAAAGAAAAGTGGAGAGATCGGTAGGGATATTTGTATGCATATACAGATGTCAAGAGAAATGTGTTAAATAATATGTATAATAGAGTATTAAGTAAACAGAAGTGTGAGTAGTAATTTTACATTACTGGAAATAGGTTATTAAGAGGTTAAAAGAGAAGAATAACTTAGAATTCCTTAGGATTTCATGTTGAGGATGCAGGATATGTAGTTGTAGCTTGGTGTTTAAAGGAGGAATAAAAGGTTAAAAGTTTAAAAGTTACATCTTGCAGATAAAAGTGATCTGAGTATTGGCAGTGAATGGATATAAATTATATGAGCTTGTTTTTGTGCAGTTTAAAGTGTTTAGGTATATGGGATGTTAATTTTTTCTGTTCTTCCTTTGTCCTACTATATTTTGTGAGAGTGGGAGAAAAAGGAGGAGGAGCCGGAGACGAGAAGCCAACTGGCCAATATGTCACACGGATTGAGACGTGCTGACGACAGTGTGCAGCTCCTGAATCCAGTCTGATCAAGGCCAGTGCAGTTTTATCCACAAACTCTTTCACCAAGTTTTCTAAATGTCTCTATGTGTATTCACTTGTAGTTACCTTTGCTAATACACATTTGGGTTTTCTCTCATATATGCTGTCACACAAATATTTTTCAATTTGGGGTTAATAGAGTACATTTCTCTGCTAGTGCATTGATGAGCTATACCTGCTGTAGTTATTTCAAAGTGAGGCTTGGCAACGGACTGACCAGTTAAGGTGTTTGATTAGGTCTTGGAGAATCGATATTGCGGTTAAACTTTGCTAGAGTTGCAAAGGTGTGTTGTTGCTTGAATTGAGTTGTCTTGATCTGAGTTGTTTTGAGGGAACTTTACTTATAATTTGTGGTTTGTATGATTCAGTCAATATCATATGCAGATTTAATGCTGGAGCTTTGTGATCAGGCTGTAGATTCCTTTGAAGTTGGCCATCCTTCTATTCTTTTTGTACTGATTGTTCTAAAAACAGTAGTGTATATTAACAAACAAATAGATTGATTGATCGATTGAGTAAGAGTTTGATTGGTTAATTGATTAATTAAATTAATTAATTAGTTAATAAAATAAAACAAAAAAGAGGGAATAGTGATCCAAATAGTTTTAAGAAGTTTAAAGTTTTGGCAATTAGTTTTAATTTATAATTTGGAAACGTAAAAGAAGTTAGGATAATGGCGAAAAAGAAAGTTATCATTCCAAATCCGAAATTAATTACTCCTGTTGATGTAGTAGAGAAGAGTAATCCTTTGATTAAAGGTATTACAAAGATGTCAGAGAAATGGCATAAGCGCTGGCCTGAAATTGAGCAACCATGGCCAGTGGAGGGGACCCTCAATCCAGATGTAATTAAAACAATGCAGGTGTTAGTGTCCACCTATAAGGCGGAGCAAAAGAAGGGCAAAAAGGGTAAACAACGTAAAGAAAAAAGACAAACAGAGCTTGGCATTCTCCAATTGTTTGAGAATGAGGGACAGAAACGCTGGAAAGCCGCGAAAGTGCAAAACAATAAAGGCGCAGAAATAATTCGAAAAAATGTAAAAGAGATAGCGGAAACTAATGCATCGTTTTCGCATACTGACCCAATCAAAAAACCCCCACCTTATGAGAAGGAAGCTTATTCTCAGCTCCCAGTGATCAGTCATGAGGGTAATTATCGCATCCAAGATGAAGAAGATCAAACAATTGAGACAGGAAAAGCGCAAACGACTGTAAGGATGTATCCAAGTTCTAAAAGTAAGAAGAGAATGACTCGGTTGGAAACTGAAGGTGGATTGAGGATGAAGAAGATGGACTCTGAAGATGAAGATCAGAGTGATCTGGAGGAGTTCACAGGGGGATATGATCTTGTAGTTAGGCAGATTCTTGCCAGAGCAGAAGGAAGAGGAGACAGACAAAGGAAGGAAAAGAAAATGGAAGATGATGGTTCTGATGAGAGCGAAAATGGAGACAGTGATGAAGAATGGGAAAGCAAGGGTGCTTCAGCATCAAGAGGATTTCACCCTGCGACATCTAGCACCAGGATAGAAGAGGATCATTTAAGGACCTTGAAAGAAGTCGAAAGAGGTATAGATCGATGTCTGTCATATCTGGAGGAATCCACTGAACCAGAAAGCCGAAAAGAGCTGGAGAGCCAATTGGAAGAACTGCAAATTCAGAAGAAAAAGCTGCAGAGAAAAGGTTCCCGAAAACCAGAGTCCAAATATTCATTGCGTTCCAGAAAAGGGCTGACATTCAAGAAGATGCTTCCAGTGGTTGTTCGAGGACAGAATTTTGAGTACAAGCCTTGGCAGAACACAGACATGTCAGATATGATAGAGAAGTTACCCATTCTTCAGGATGGAGCACATCCTTGGACCTCAAAGATGGATGAGCTCATGGTAGGAACACATTTTGCTATAGGAGATATTAAGAGACTGTTGGCTAATCTCCTTGGAGTTCCAGCTATGGAAGAGATATTACAGAGAGCTGGACTTAACCGATATGTGGGTACTGCTGTGAATGATCCAGAGTTGTTTGCTGCAAGTAGAGCACGCATTTGGAGAACTCTGAGAGATACATTTCCAACAAATGTACATCCAGATAATATTCTTATTGACCCACTGGGACAGGAAGAGAATCCGAGGGCCTATGTCTCTAGAGCCTTGCAAAAGTGGAGAAATGTCACAGGAAATGACCCGGATTTGAGCCAAATGGAGCAGTCAATTTTGCGAGGCAAAATAGAGAAGGGGCTGCCTCAACCGGTCAGGAGTAAGTTGGCCGAGGTGGTTGGTCTTGGAAATATGACGAAGAGTGTTTATACAGATCATATAGCCCATCAAGTGGAGCTATATAGGAAGAAGAAAAAAGATCAGAAAGAGCAAGATCAAGAGATCCTCAGAAAACTTAATCAAGTTCAACTGGTGGATATCAAGAGGAAAGAGGAGGAGCAGGCTCTAGAGATGTAGAGTCAGCTTCTGCTGAATTAATCATTATCACAATTGCAGTTCGATCAAATTCAGTTCCAATTAGCATAGCCATTATCAGTGGTTTCAGTTGTTTCCTACCTACAGCTTGCCTTTGGTCAAGTATAGACCTGGAGAGGAAGAGGAGGAAGATTTGAACCATAATTTCATAAATTTTCAGAAGCATGTAGGAGAAATGAAGGCAGGAGCAGAGGAAGTTGTGTTTGTAAGGTTGAAAAAAATGCCATTTGGAGGAGTGAAGATCAGCGATTCCTTAAAATTATGATTTTTGTTTAAGGATGGGTCTGATGATTCAGGAAGAATATGAGTTAGCTCATGTTGCAAGGGGGGAAGTTAGGAGAAAGATAACAAGATGCTCAGTCAATTGCCAAGTTTTTGTGTAGAGAGGTCATAAGCAGGTGAGGACTTCTAGATCAAATGTACTCAGATAATGAGAAAGAGTTCGTGGATAAGATTGTGAGATTGATTTTGTAAAAAAAAATGAGAATTAAACAATGTCTTGGTGCTGTTTATCATGGTAAAGTCAAGGGATTTGTGAAACTTTACCAGCACACAGGTCTAAACAGATGAATAGTACAGATAGTGATGATGGAAGAAGAGTTGGTGGAGAAACATCCATGTTGAATGTTTAATTCTAGTGCAAACTTAATATTTCTTTCTAGTGTTGATATTTAGTAGTTATACTAGAGAGTAATATGGTTAAGGAGGGAAATGGAAAATGTGGATTACATTTGAAACAATATGATGTTGTGAAATGTTACATGTATTAATTTGCATTTGATGTTTAATTTGCATTTGTTGCTTTTGCAAAGATACTGGTTGTTGTTTTTTCTTTCCCTTCAGAACGACAGTGGGGGAAAAAGTCAGTGAAGGGATTCAGAAGGGACAATCAGAACGGACTATCATAATGGACTGAAGGACTCTGAACAAGGACACTGTGATAAAGTGTTCAGATCCAATACATCATCGAAATGACTTAACAGTTGATGCTGCAGAGGAGCTGCAGTGTGATATGTTTTGATGTTTCTTTTATATGTTATTACATTACAAAAATATCTTTGTATCCATTGTATGATGTTTTTTGATATTGAGTGAATATACAGTAATTGGGACCTCAGATGTTTTCTTTTTTTAACGCTTAGGGAAACTGGGACTAGGCAGGGAAAGGTCCAAAGGAAGGTGCGATGGGTTGACTAGCTGGAATTTGGATTTTTGATTTTATTTTCTGGGGTTTCATATGTATTTGCTTAAGTTGAAAACTATATAAAACGTTACAAATTATTAAGGTTCCTCCTTTTAATTGGTTTGGAGTACTATATGTGGTCGCCTAAGGCAGAGGGGCCGTCTGAGAATTTTCCTATCTTGATTGTTTGATGGATATTTTAAGGATGATAGCTGCCGGATAGGTTTTTCGCTTTCACACTCCATAAATTTGCAGTATGATTAAAGTTATGCTTTAAGAGAAGCATGTCTAGGAGGAACTGCTAATTTTATTATAATTATATTTACACATGTTTGATTCTTCTGTTTTCGAGACTCTGCGAAGTCTCGAAGGGGGGAAATGTGGTGTAATTTCTGATATCATTTCAGATATGTTTTTGTGGAGAATAAGAGCTAAATTTTCTGATAATTGATACTTGTTATGAAGGAACGCCCTAGGCTGTGGGGCCTCAGGTCAAAGGTCAAGTCCCTTAAATAGATGGGCCCTTTCAGACTTGTTTTTCAGGGTTCATAAATTTAAATCACATGCTATATCTTGGTATAGATGAGGTCATGGTAGGTTGGCTCTGTGCCTCGAGAATTGATCAACACATTGGGTATAAATAGAATGGTCTGTGTGGAATTCGGGGGAGATCCACATTCGGCTTCGGGTCTTCACACAGGCAATTTTTGGGTGCTTGTTCAGATGCTGTACTTTTTGTAATAAACCTTTTTATATACAACTAAGTCAGTGTCGGCGGAGACTCCTTCATCTTCTTCACAGCATCGCTACAGAATAAACAACAACCTCATCAGGAAACTTGTGGATAACCCCATCCAACGCAATGTCAGAGGAGGGTTTATTTGTATGTTACCAATGGCAACCACTGGCGTTAAAAGGCTTGGAAAAGGAAAAGTGAGTCACCCAAGTCCCAGTAAAAGGCCTTTTTCAGCAATATGAAAGGATAATAATCATAATTTTGCCTCTGTAATGATTGCGAAAAACAAGATTGCAAGAAAGGGCAACCTTCAGCTTGACATGTCAGTAACAATCTTCGATGACAGTGACGAGAGCGAACACAAGAAACGGCCGTCGTGCTCTGAAATTGAGGGTTCAGGCGGAGGGGGCCGTAATAAAAATATTGATTTAATCGCATAGCCTTCTTCACCTGAGTTAATGAATCATTATTTTCACGTCTGTACCCCGAGGATAGATAAAGTATTGTCTGACTGGTCCAGTGCATTGGATGATTAGCACTCTCATTAAGAGTGGAGCTGGAGTGTGTAAATCTCTGGAGAGCTGGAACATTGAGAGCAGTTGTACAAGCGAAGTGTGCAGCCGTGACATACACTGTCGGCCCTGTCCCTCTCTGATGTTTATTGCCTGGCGTCTGCCTGGTGCTGCCGTGAGACACTTTAATTCCTTTTGTCAATAACTGTAAGCAATCTTCCTTCATTTTCACTGTCCAAAGCATGCTTGACTTCATTCGGAGGCTACGCTGGACTTTGTAGTTGTCCGTCATTGTGACGGACACTGTCACAAAAAATTTGTCGATCTGTTATTACCCGTCATTTTCACTTTCAGTTGTTTTTATGATAATGAGACACAGGCTGCTTAATAGCATTTAATTTGACTGATGATTGAAACAACTTTGATCAGAATCACTATTTATATACAGAATAACGTAGAGACTGGGCCCAGAGGGGAAAGATGCGCAGAGCCACCGGCTTTTCTGTCACTTTTCATATAAACACCACACACGTGATCATGGAATTCAACAGAGTTGTTTAATTTACGTATTAATCACGCTATCGAACCCCAGTTTTGAAGTGGGTACCCAAATGCATCGAAGGAGATTGCTCATCAGGTGTTAGGTGCAACTTGGACCGACGATTTCTCAGTGTCGTTTTAAGTTGGCTCTCAACCGCCATCGTATCGCGGCAACACATGAAG
>JBBNBP010000366.1:0-25550 GCA_039737535.1 Lagodon rhomboides
TGAAATGACTTCTGTGCCTTTCATATAAAGTTTATGCTCTTCTTGTGTGCACAATTCTAGATTTACGATAAATTCGCAGGTAGGCCACGGACATTCTGTTTGAAGTGAAGCTGCTTTATGCATTGGCCAAAAAGAGAAGGGACCTTTACAGTGACCCCTTTATGTTGTCACATTTATAAGCTACTTGTAAACATGAGCAATTTAAAGTCTGTCAGTGGTTATGAAAGCAGGAATTATCTGAACATCTCAGATATGGAGAGGGAGGTTTGATGTGTCACCGAGGAAAGATGGTAATGTTCTCCACAACTGAATAAATCAAATTTTAAATCAGATTTTAAACCAAATCTGCAAGTCTGAGAATTTCAAGGCAGAGTTCATCAATCATGGGATACTGTGTCTCCATTATTAGAACGCAATCAAGTGAATAACGTTACAAAATATTCCAGTGTTTTACCTCTTTCAAAAATAAATAGATGATGTATGCATGTCCAAAGAATGCTCGTAAAACCTAAATATATCAGCATATCCACATGTTTTAATCAGACATTCCTGCATTTGAAATAATGCCTACTTGGGTCATTCCATACCAACTCACCTAGGACTTCCCAGTTCATTCAGCGTCATTGATTTTCTTTAAAAAAAAAGAAGAAAAGAAAAACGTGTAAAAGCTTCTATTAAATCCATGGGACCTTGCAAAATCCAATAGCTGTACTTTAAGTTCTGCCCTCAGAGGCAAATTCCATCATTTCTGCAAATCTGTGTATGTGTATTCTAAGCCTCACTGATTTATTTTTCACTGGATTGGCTTGAAATTTGTCTTGAACATCCAAGAAACCCAAAGGATACCTTGCAACAATTAATCATTTGAATAGTAAATATTTACAGTTTTTTTTTTTTATCACAACAAATAATCTCTCATTTCTAGAAATTAGAATCGCCACGTTTTTATTTTTTGGGGGGGTGGTAAAAAAATTATGTATTATAATTAATTTAGTTACTGTAAACATTCTACAACAACTAATGAATACATGTTGTGAATCATATTCAGGTTTCTGGCATGTTCATGACACATTTCAAACCAATACACTGAAAAATAAGCGACTGATGAGGCTTTGTATCTACATACAAAGAACCACAACAATAATGACATTTAGCCCAGAGGGCCAGACTTCAACAATTTGAGAAGATGCACGGCACAAACTGGGAGAGGTAATGGCTTTCCTCATCATTTAACATCTGCAGCGACGCAGCGTCTGTCAGAGGAACTTTTTCTCGACATGTTTTCTTTAAATGTTCATGCGTGGATTGCAGATCGGATCCAAGTTTTGGTCAGAACTTAACTCAAGGAAGTGATGTGCAATCCATTACATTCCACAAGCTCGAACTCCAACTTCACCTGGCATCACCCGAGCACCTGCTGGGTCAGGCTTTCCTCCAGCCTGAAAGGGAGGAATCTAAAAAGAGCTGATAGGGCTGCAAGGACTTGGTGGCCTGATGATAACATGAGTGAATTGGGTAATAATATTCTGAAATCTAAATGCAAATTGGAAAAACCTCCACCACACAAATGTGCATTCGTTGTGTTGGTAGTACACACATGCGTGCAAACTAAACATGTGTACTAATTCAGTAGGGAGCACTGGGCGATATGTGTTTAGCAACCCTCTGAGGGCTGGCTGGAGCATCCTGATAAGGACTGTTAGGTGTAGTGCAGATGTGCACTGGGCTGCAGTGTGTAGTGTGTGGTGCAATGTGTACTTACTCGTGTGGTATTGGTGTTCTCCCCTGCTTCACCTGTCACAGTTTTATCTGAAGGGACCCAGGGAGCTCTTAGGGGTGGGTCTCAGTAATGACAGACAATTACTTATCACAGACCAGCAGTGGGATAGAAACCCCTCTGTTTCAAAGGCTGTTGTCATAAAGATTGTTGAGTCCAAATTACTGGTTGTTCGACAAGCACAGAAAGAGTTTTCTTGTTTTTGATGGATTCGGCCAAGTCTATACTTCAGTCGACAAAAGACTAAAGGCCTGCCTGCGAGCCGGCGTCTATGATGGCACAGTCTCACACAGGTTCCAGTCAATTGAATGGAATTGTGATTAATATTTGCTCAAGGCAGTGAAGTAAATATTGCCTGGAGCATTTGCCTCAGGTTCACCTTGATAAATATTTAACATGCGGGCTGACTGGCAAAGCACCGTAATAGTTTTGACCTTAAAATTTGTACTTATTTGAGAATTTTTTTGCATGCCCAGGTTAAAGAGACTATCAAATACATTTGAAATTATATTTATTTTCATTCAAAGACGTTTATAATTTGCTTCTCATTCACCCATTTCTCCATTCACATACAGATGGCAGCTTGACCTTTTGGGTTTCAGTGTCTTGTGCACAGACAGCCCATTCTCAGTTGAATACAGCAGCCTGGTCAGTGGCCCTACAAATCCAACCCGTGAATTCCACTGGTTGAATGTACATTGCGGAACGGCTCCACTACAGTTTTGCTCCGTCGTCTGTCAACCCCCAACGGCTTTGTTTTGAGTGCAGCACAGGGCAGCACTGCCAGACAGCTGGGTTAGGGTTAGGGGTTAAAGTTAGCCTAACCCTAACCGTACATTGCGGTACTTACATTGTGGAACGGCTCCACTACAGTTTGGCTCCGTCGTCCGTCAACCCCCAATGGCTTTGTTTTGAGTGCAGCGCAGGGCAGCGCTGCCAGACAGCTGGGTTAGGGTTAGGGTTAGCCTAACCCTAACCCTAATGCTGGAGGGTTTGTTTCATGGTTAAAGCTGTCTGAACAGGCTGCCAAATTTGATGAGTTGGGAGTGAGGATGTGTGTTGGAACAGATCGACATGAGGTTTGTACCATTTGTACTCTGCTATTGCAGGATGACTCACTCTACCCCCTGAGCCTCAGCCACGCTTATTGGCTGCACAAGTAACCCTGGCCCCAGACTTGTTGCTGGCTCTGTAGAAGTGAATTCTGTAGCGCATTAAAGGTGCCATACATTTTGTTTACATTCAGTGTTACCCACAGGAACATTCCACGTATCCTTGAGCTCTCACAAATGTGTTGAATCCATCGTCTTCCTTCTAAAACATACAAAGCCAAATGTAACTCTTTTGTGTTCAGTGTTATTTTGCTTTTTGCGTTTACTCATCAACGTTCTTCTTCTTTCCTGTCTTTGCTGCCAGATGACATCAAAATAGAAATGAGCCATGATATAAGATAGGTATTTTTCTCCAATATTAGCACCCAGCCGTTCACAGTTGCATAGATGAGCACAATGGAGTGCACCATGCCAAAGAACCATCTTACGTGAGCGATGATACACAAACAAGAGAATTAATAATTGATTCCTTTAACGGCATGAATTGAAAACAGTGAGTAGGCTGCATAAAAGATTAAAATAAAAAAAATAAATAAAAAGAATCGGGGTCTATCCGTCTTTCCTATTGACTCCAGAACTGGCTGTTCGCCCGGAAAACAAAGTTCTGATGCTTGAGAAATGCACACACAGCTATAAATGTGAGATCTGTATGTGAACATGTAAACAAACAGACGATTTTTTAAACGAGTCAGCCGCCAAGTTGAGACTGTTAGATTCAAGCCAAGATTTCAGCCCTGCATTATCCATTAGAGTAGTTAATGAACTACACGATACCTCTCATGATAAAAATCAATTTTGTACAATTGATGTACTGACTGCTCAATTGTTGATTTTGCCAGCATCTTGCACGAGTTTGGACGGCATGAATTTACCAAATTTACATATATTTGGGTCACTGGTGGTAAGCATTTAGACCTGCTTACATACATTTCTTCTCATATCCTATACATAATGCGATTTTTAAATGTTCCTGTAATTCATTCACACTTATTGTCCAGCCGTACATGATTTTAAGTTCACTGAATGCAGTATATAATGTCACATCTCTTCCTCCATCCACCCAAGTGCTCCTGACAAGAGCCTTAGCGTGAAGCAAAATTACCATGGTAACAGCTCTCAAAGCAGCAGTTATGTAGTTATATGTGTCCATGAAGAACACTCGATTTGCTCGTATCCACTTGCCTGTATCCACAGCGTAAAAAGTGTTACTGGCAGTGGGCTGCTGGCCTGCTCCCATGGTAAACATGCTGCTTACAAGTTTCCCTGTGGGACAGCGTTGCGATAGAGGAGCATCAACATTTCATCAACACATCTAACAGCGGGTCTTTTCCATCGTCCAAGTGAAATCATAAGAAAAGAAAGAGCCCTTGCTCCACTTACATTTTACAACGTCGTCTTGGCTCCTTTCCTGGAATGTTAGTGTGGTGCTTGGATAACCAAAGCATCATTATCATACAAGAGGGCCCTTCTTATGGGAATACACTGTCGGACAAATTGGATAAAGCAGTGAAAAGGAAAAATGAATTTTTACTTTGACCACTAGAAGGAGAAAGAAGAAAAAAGAAAAAATAGAAAAATATAGACCTTCAGAAAATCTCTCCACTCAACTCCCAGACCTTGTGTTTATACTGACTGCATGCTTACTTTGCACCCACCTCTACCTACTGTGAGCTGAGGAAAACATTTAGAGAAGCTTACTGTCAATGAATGACAGAAGCTGAAACTACAATTAAAGTGTGTGATTTTTTTATTTTCATTTTTTTCTTTCTCAATGTGGCATTTACTACATGCAGTTTGGGCCTCACAGATGCAATTTGCCAGAAACGCAGACAATAGACTGTGACAAACCTGCGATTAAGATGAATTTAACCTCAGCAGTCACAAGTTTGAAACCGAAATTACGTGGAACAAAGGGATAAGGTTCAAACTACACTGAGTTCTTGTGTCCAAAGAACATTGTTTTTTCTAGATGTCATTGTTATTTCTTTCAGTCTAAAGTTCCTAATCCAAATTGGTTGAGAAAGTTGGGGAATCAAATAAGGGATGGGTTTGTTTTCAAAAGTCCTCAGACAGAGGAGGTGCTGAGCATGTTGGATAACTTTTCAACAACAACTGACAGATGATGCTTTTTTGAAAATGTCAAAGGTGGCTCGCAATATATTTTTAATGACAAGGTCAATTTGGAAACAATGCTGACTTTGTGTGACCTTGGCTAGCGTTACTGTAACTAGCATATTTTGTTTGCTTCTATTGTGTATGGCCACATGTAACCTCGCGAAGTTATCAAACTTAGCCTTTTAGAATAACACAGGGAAATGTGCAGGATTCCACACTGGTCATAACGTAATATTGGTCGCATCGCCTACAGTATCTGCTGTGTTTTCACTCGGATCCACCTGTTGTGCTACATAAATAGCACCGGCAAAAACATTCTGTCGTTACCAACTGGGAAAGATTGTTGCTCCAGTGCTACTGGTGGAAACGTTAGTGGTCTGCCCTGAAGCCTGGTGATTGCTAAGGCCCACTCCCCACTTCCAGTGCCAGGTGGGTTGGTGCAGGACAGCAGAGAACAAGAGCGGGGAGGACGGTGCTTGGTTTGCCTGCCAAGAAAGATCTTCTTGACAAGGGCACCCGAGCCTTTGGCTATCCACAGTACTTTGCCTATGTAAGGAAGAAAGGGAAGTAATTTGAGAAGCGCAAGGGATATCAGATCCACTGGGATCTAAGGAGGACCTGTTGTATCCTGCCAAGCTCTGGGTCACCTATAATGACAAAATATGTTCCTTCCCCTCACCAGCAGCAGGAGAGTGCTGAATCACAGAACTTCTGAATACTTGCCCAGCTTCACGGCTTCTCAAGCCTCCAAGAGAAATGACCCAGAAAAGAAGCTTGTGATAAAGGAATCAGTGTAACAAGGTCGCCAAGTGAGTTATTGAATACATGCTTCTCTCCAGTCATTAGCAGAGTTCAGCTCTACCCCAATACTTCATACTTAAAGTAGCCTATATACGGTATGGAAAGCGAGTACTCTCTCACACGAGGCATACTGGGTGAGGCTGAGCGTCATGGTGAATATCTTGATGTAAGAAAGAAATTCTGCATCTATCAGTTGAAATTAGCTTACCCAACATGCTGCACTGAAAACTAATGAGATTGTCCATAGCAATGTGGCCATCGAAGCAAAATTAGTTTTTAAAAGTACAGGAATATTGCTTCAAGCAGCCACTCTATCAAAAACATGATCATAAATTGGCGTTAAAAGAGATTTGCGCTCCCCAGCCCGTCAGAGAGATACTTAAACGCAGCTTATTCAATCCGCTATTTGTTGAACACTGATCACCAGAAACGTTTTAGTTATTAGAGTGTCCTTCCTCTCAGCGTAGAAAATCTCTATTTGCATACCTTTGAGGACGAATTATTATTTTTCTGCTTTTCGCAGGGCACAAAACACTTAACAGATCTGATTAAAGAATTTGAGCTCCTTGGAAGAGAATGTGCACAGCAGCAGAGGACAAAATAAAAACACACCGATAAAGTGTATAATAAGTTAATGGAGCTTTCAGGTCTGAAAAGTGAAGCCAAAACAGAAGTGCCCTAAACATGCATTCTTTCTAATGGCCATAATCCATAAAGTATTTACAAAACAGCCTTAGAAATTGAGCTTTAGATCAGTGATGATCACAAAACTGAGAGAACTATTTACAGAGGAACTATTTTATAGACTTAAATGACAAGATTATCCAACATAATAAGGATGTTTCTTCATCACAAGCTTGGATGGAGACACATTTTACTCAAATGATACTTATACTATATAAAGTACTTTATCTGTACCAGATTAGCCCAATACTGAACCCTAACCTTTACCCCTCCATCAACCCTAGTGTCTAATTTGCATTTGACAAGTCCCTACAAAGGTGTGTCTTTGGGTTTTTCATCAGATCCAATCAAGAGATGTATCAATGCCTATCCTTCCCAGCTCCATCCTCTTTTCCAAATATTGTAATTTCTTGCTCCAAAAAAATCAAGATCGCAATGGCCAAAGGCTTCAAAAGAGTTGGCCATAAACCAACGGGCGAGGCCATGGTAGCTTTGTCCGGTATTGATTATACAGTCTATAGTTCAGCAAAACAGAACAGGATGTACAATTCTGGGAAATGTCTTATTTGCTGATGAACTGAGTGGCCTGAGTAAGTAACTGAATGACACCAGCAGCAATACATCTCCCCTTTTAATATGTTTCTTCCTCTCTCATCCATTACAGCCTACACCCTCTCCTGTGCGCTGTGTGAGGCACAGTGGTAGTGGAGCTGCCTCTCTCTTCCCTCTGACACTCTTCAATTTTTCACACCGGGAGGATACCTCCGTTTAAGTGAATGCGATGGAGACAGCCGCGGGTCGATTGAGGACACAGCGGGGCCCTCTAGGTTAAAGTGCCATGATCAATCACGGGATTAAGGATCAAAGAGCCTGGCTGAATTCTGACTGTGAAATAAGGATCACTCCTGCATGAACAAACATGACGACAACACCAGAAATCACACAATACCTTGTATTTCAATCACTCACAAAGGGATTGTTTGCATGCATGGCACATATACACCATGCTCAGAGATTACAGGTAGAATCTGAATGGAGAGTGTTGCATGCAAAGATTACAGCATTAGCATTTCTAACATTGTGCACAGTAGGTGCTAAATCATTTTAGGCATTATGTAAATTGACATTTTGCACTTGTCTGGCATGTCTCTCCAAAAAAATCTCTTGTCCTATGTTTGGCATGCCGCTCTTCTGGAAGGATCGCATGGTATTCTTCTGAAGGGTTTATCCTCATTTGGTATTTTGATGAAGCTGGTGGAGAACACTGTCCAACAAGTTGGTCCAAAATCTCCCGCTGGGCAGAGATACCGTGACTGCGGAGGTTCCAGCATATGATTCTTTTTCACACTCATTGAACCGTTTAGTTACTCTTGTGCGTGTTCGTGCGGAGGCATTATTTTGTTCCATTTTCTTTAGCGTGTTCACTAAGCTTCCTCATGGCTTCTTGTTTCTATACTACGAATTTCAGTCGTGTGCCACACGTCTCTAATAGAACTGACACACTTCAGTTTGAATCAAAACAGCTGCCTACACCGGCTGTGTTATCATTTTCTCTCATGCTTTATGCGCGTGACTGCAATCCAAAGCTTGTCTTTACACTGATGAAGAACTGCAACCTCCTCTGTCGCGGGGTCCATTTTGCAGTGTCCTGGAAAATGGCAGATACGAAAATTCCAAACATTACGGGCACGTCAAAGCAACTTGCATGGAATAGAAGCTCTCAACTGGAGAAATAAGGACATCAACAACACAACAAATCGTCACATACAAGAGAAATGGGTGAAAAACCTGTCCAACAGAGAGCTCACCCAACCAGAGACGGATGTCCTTGCCAAAGGACTGAACTTTTCAGTAACTCCAGAACAGATACCAGCAGTAAATCTCATCACAGCAACAGAGTCAGCCATCAGAAACAACAAGTTGGCAGACACAGAGGGAGAACAGCTATGGTTGAAGGTATCAGCCACTCTTGCTAATGCAAAAGCAACCCCCTCCAACCTCACGGAAGGCCCTGGCATCACTCAAGAGAGAGACCGGAACAGCACCATCTTGCCGGCAGACAAAGGGAGATGCACTGTAGCGCTAAACACAGCGGACTACCACACCAAAGTCACTGATCTTCTTAGTGATACTAACATCTATGAGACATTGAGGCGAGTTCCTACCAGTAGCTACAAAAAGAAGTTTATAGAATATCTGCAAAAACTGAAAAAGGATAAAGCCATTGACAGGCCATCATATTACCGACTGTACCCTGGGGAAGCCAACCCATGTATCTATACCTACAACATATCCAAGCACTTAGCCAGTACCCTAGCTCCTTTGGTCGGTAACACTCAACACCACATCAAAAACTCACAGGATTTCGCCAACAAGGTGAAAGAGATAACACTGGTCTCAGACAAAACAAGGGTTCTTCTCAACCCTTTTAAATGCATTCCAACTCAAGAAGTGGTACAGGACAGCACTCTGTCCAGCAGAACCAACTTCACCACAACCATTCACACCTGGCCTCATCTAGCCCTGACAACCCACATAAAGGCCACTTGAGTCAA
This sequence comes from Lagodon rhomboides, assembly GCA_039737535.1. Classification (NCBI taxonomy): domain Eukaryota; kingdom Metazoa; phylum Chordata; class Actinopteri; order Spariformes; family Sparidae; genus Lagodon; species Lagodon rhomboides. Next base: position 9,045 of record JBBNBP010000366.1, read on the forward strand.
CGACCCACAAGTGGCACTAACGACTCTGAAACTCAAGAGCTCACACGTGTCCTAGACAACATTGTAAGGACACTCCCACACATGGTTTAAAAGCCTGCAACTCCCCTCCAGTTAGTTAGAACTGAAGAAGCCTTTTGGATGAGAGCTGAAACGTCTTAAAGAAACTGAAACAAGTCCTGTTGCCTACGATACAGCACTTGGAATCCTTGGTTTGATTCCACCTAGGAGCCTTAACTGTAATCACATGTGGTCTACCTCTTGAGTCAAACCCTCCAGTAAAAGCAAGATGCCAAATGAGAGACAGAAAGAAAATCAACTGCCGATTTTTTAAACCTATCATTGCTGCATACGGCGATAATGGCTCAGAAACTGAAGCCTGAGGTAACAGTTTAAAGATCTCCAGAAATGACAGGAAAAAAAAAGCTGTGCTTTGATTATTTGTATCTGGCCTAGTTTTTTTCCACAAAAAAGATCAGTAAAAAAAAAAAAAAACAGTAAGAAAATCCTCAGATTACTTCAACTAGAAGAGACTTCGCCACATGAATATGGCATAAACAGGATTTATTAAGAAGAAAAGTTTAGGTAGGTAGAGTTGGAATGGAGGTGCCCTGCAAGACGAGCAAGAGGGAGAAAAAAGATACAGGCTGTGTACTAATGGAAAGAGGCGTAATAGAAAGTCCGAACACATGCAGCAGTTTGATGAATAAAATGAAGTGGGCGGTAAGGAGAATCCAGAGAGAAATGTCTGTTATATTCTAGTATTTTTTTCTCTCCTCTTTCATCTTCATCTTTTAAGACTCTTTAAACTTCAGAGCTTGACTGATTCTCCCCCAGTTTTATTGTGACACATCCAAACATGTGGCTGACTGAGGACACCTGTTCTTGAGGGGATCAATTATTTGTGGCAGCCAGGCAGGTAAGTTTGCACGGTGATGCTGTATGAATGATCAGAGGGGGAGGCAGTCAGCAGTGTGTGCTGCACGGTGTGTTTTGCACACTAATGCGGGCGTCAGTGGAATATAACATTTGGTCGGGGGTGAGGCGAATGAAGTAGGGTAAGTGGGTACACACAGGACACCTTTTCTACATTATTGATTTTCTATTTCCTTTAGTTGGAGTAAAATGGATTTTGAGCACCAGTCCACTGCTGCTCTAAGTACCTCTGCGGGATGAGGTTTTTGCTGCCAAAGAATTTGAAGATGTGCAGCGTGTCAGTGAAGCAACGACTTTGAGATGATTGCTGATTAGACAAATTTTCTACTCCTGTCAACTTGTCACATGCGCCGTTAAAACAAACTTCTCTGACATAAAATCGTTGATGAATCCACCTGGTCCGCTGACACGAGGACTTATAAGATAACTGGACTTGTGACTCCAGCCACTGTTGCCTACTCAAAATAGAGCCTTTAAAACAGAATGTTCATAAAATCAATAGGGCATTCTGACCAGGAAAACAGCTGTATAGGTTGTCCATGTAAGGAGCTTAGTACGACGCACATTTACATTTATTGTTAGGTGGCAACCTCAAATGGTCGTAGTCATCATGTGGGAAAAAAGGGGGAATCATGCGATGTAGCACAAAAATTAAAAAGTTCACAGAGGATGGGGTTGGTTGTTGTTATTAGTTATGTTGTGTTAGCTTCTCTAATAAGAAGTATTTGAAATCGCACTTTATTATACTATAAGGCCGCAGGTTAATGCTTCAGTCAGGCCAACACATGTGGCCCCTTGAAGTCGTAGCACCAGATATGCTTTGCTGCATGCATGGCACATATACACTACGCTCAGAGATTGCAGGTGGAATCTGAATGGAGAGTGTGGTGTAGAAAGATTACGGCATTTGCATTTCTACCATTGTGCACAGTAGGTGCTAAATCATTTTAGGCATTATGTAAATGAACACTTTGCACTTGTCTGGCATGTCTCTCCCAAAAAAATCTCTTGTCCTATGTTTGGCATGCTGCTCTTCTGGAAGGATCGCACGGTATTCTTCTGAAGGGTTTATCCTCATTTGGTATTTTGATGAAGCTGGTGGAGAACACTGTCCAACAAGTTGGTCCAAAATCTCCCGCTGGGCAGAGATACCGTGACTGCAGTGGTTCCAGCATATGATTCTTATAATTTTCACATTCATTGAATAATTAAGTTACTCCTGCGCGTGTCGTTCAGAGGCATTACTTTGTTTCATCTTCTTTAGCGTGTTCGCTTAGCTTCCTCGTGGCTTCGTGGTTCTACACTGGCTTTCAGTCGTGTGTCACGGGCGTCGCTAACAGAACTGACACACTTGTAATTTTAATCAAAACAGCTGCCTACACAGGCTGCATTATAATTTTCTCTCATGCTTTATGTGCTGATAATCAGTCACAATTATCCAGGATCCTCTGTATGTGAAGCAGTAATTGCTGAGCCTCACAGTCTTACATTACAGAATGTTCATACAACCGTATTCATAGAGAGAAGTCCATTGAATTAAAACACCTTTCCTCAGTGACTGTAAAAATCCTCTACACCCACTGGAGTTCCGTAGTCTCAGTCCATTTTTCAGATACACAGTGACACAAAACCCAAAATCGATGGTAACCCATCCAGTAGTAGCTGAGATATTTCAGTCTCAACTACAGTGTTGGACTGGCGTTTGTTCCTTTAGCTTACCTAGTAATGACTATTTGAAATCACACTTTATTCTACTAAAAAGCCACAGCTTAAAGGGATATTACGGTGTAAATTTAATCCATGGTCCAACACACCTTGACACCGAGTAAGACTCCCACTCGAGAGGTCAAGTTTGCAGACCGCTAGCTTAGCTAGTTTTAGCAACCTCAGAAAAGACTGCACGAAAACAATACACTGCCGCTTATGTCTCCAATTAGAAACCGCCATCAAAAAAACACTCATAGCCACAATTAATGGCCAGAACAGCACCAAACTTCAGCAACAGTACATGTACAGTCCCAGCACACAGTACGACGCATCAAACATCTGCTAGCTTTGCCAGATTTGTATTAAAAACACAGCACAACTCACCCTCTCCTCCAGCAGCCTGCCTGTGTGGGGAAGCCCTGACGAGTCGATTACCGAGTGCAGTAGATTTCCGCAGCTCAAGGATGAAAATGTATGATTATTACTCCATTACTTCCGTTCTTTTCCCTTCTTTGCCCACATTATCTACATGTTATTACAGCAACATATGGGTCGGAGTGGTTGACCTTTCCGCTGCACCTGCCTTTAATATGGCGCTAATTAGGAGTCCCATTAGCATTGGAGAGCTTTCCAATTAATAGATAATTATATACAAAGATGAGGTCTTTAGTGAAACACTCGAACAATCAGCATCTCCGTGGGAGGCATATGTCGCCTCAGGACAGAGAAGAGGCAAAGTGCGTGGCGAGCATATAGACCGTGTGTTCATTTGAACTGGCTCATTTCCAGTCAGCGTAGGATTAGTTCGCGTTTATGTATATTTTACCGTTTCAGGCTGTTTGCAGTTAAAGGACTGCTCGGAATTTGACAGAAAGTGCTAAATATATGCAACGATTAACTCCCGGTAAAAGTAAACAAAACATCTTAGAGGCAGAGGGATTTAGTTCCATCCACTCAACACTCCACACTGCTGTTTTGCATAGCTCAGTTTACGACTAATAATCCCCCGCCTGTCTCCTGGGCAGCGGTATGACCGTCTCACCGGCTCCTGAGCTCACTGTACGGCACAATGAGCTCCTTCCACTTGGGTGAGCAGCCGATAGTCCCGGAATGAAAGGTTTATGGAGTCATTAGTAAGGTTTTCATATGTCTGTGCCACTTTTAATTACTTCACAGCTAATAGTCATGTCCACTGCGGAGGAGATGGGAGGAAGACGAGTAAGATGTCCTTTAATTAATATTTGGAGGGGCCCTGCCTTTTTTTCCCCCCAAGGCTGCTGGTGTGAAGAGCAGCGCGGGGCGGGTTCGCCATTCCTGGAGCAGGACGCGGCCTGTGTAATGGGTTGTTCCACCAATCTGATAAGCCCAACAAAATGCCACATTGCCTGGGCTGCTGTTATTGTCATGATTGTGTGTTTTTGTTTTCAACCAAATGAGCTGAGGTGGTATCACCCACTATGAGACTATAATATAAATGAGGAAACACAGAAAGAGCACCCGTTCAATGTGAAAATTATGATGAGCTTATCTATGCAGCTTAATGAACTGCGCACACACACACACACACACACGCACACAGAGACATTCTGGAGGCCATTTTCAGCCAATTAACAGCGAATCAGCTCAGAGCAGAATAGAAAACAACCTGCTGCATCCGGAGAAAAACACTGCACCGTCCCAAAGCTGGGCCAGATAACCCAGCCCATTATTTACCTCCTTGTTAATATGTGAGCATTGGCAGAATAGTGTTTTTCCTCCTCATCAAATGCATTTCTCGCACACAGTCGCTTCCGAGTAAAATAAATATATAAAAATAATTAATTAGAAGCATGGCTCCGCAGCATACTGTATATAGCATTTCATAACAATGGGGATGGCCCAAATCTTTCACGATGTCCCAGAAGAAACCGGCGCTGAATCAAATTTCTGTTGTAATTCCACTGATAGCCGGTTCTGTATCTTGTTTGGGTATTTGTACTACACCGGATGCGCACACACAAGGGAAATGTCAACCCGAGTAAGCACCATCAAGAATATGGTGTTTAATTTAGTAAATGCTATCAGTGCACATTTACACAGCCCACAGTTTTGTTTGTTCCACCCCTGAACTAATTAAGACAGAGCAGGGGAATATTCCCTTTCATTTACTGAACCAACTGTAGCCTGTATCAACTAAATGATTATGTAGTTGCTAATGCTTTAATACTCCTGGATGCTAACCAGCTGCAAAATTGCAGCATGGATGGAACTCATTTTTCTCATATTAAGCAAGTTATTTTGTGCTAAGATGTGTCAGGTGTGAAGCGTTCTGCAGGAAGCCACTTGCTCAATGGGGTTTATTAAGACAAGACTGCATTATGCATGCAGCATCAGATAATGCCTAGAGAAAACACGTCTTAATTCTCAACTTCTTCCAAATAGGTTCAGTGTGTACATTGCATTGTAAGTGTGTGGAGGAATCTGTATTCATGAAGCGAACAGAGAAAGGAGGACAAAATTAAGGATTTAAATGTAGACAATGGTGCCATGTCCGATGTTCTTATCAGGACTAAATGATCAGAAGACCGTCTTGTACTAATTAATTCTCAGTATCAAAAGTGTTTTAAGCCAAGAGACAAATGCATCTAACGACCAATCTGACATTTTACTCGACAATCAAATATGAGACCATTATAACATTCATATAATCATGATTTGTTGGATTAGATTTGATCAGATTAGAGAGTTTTTACTGTCCCAGAGGGGCAATTTTGTCCGCAAGAATTGTCAACAAAACCAGCACACATCATCCTTAAAAAGACACAATACATAGTGACAGAATATACAACATACAGAGGGCCGTCATAAAAACATACAGTGAGAAGTGAAAAGCTCTAAGAGTGCATCACTGTAAAACCTACAGCTTGTTTAGGAACCCAACAGCCAGTGGAACGAGTTATCTCAAATATCTGTCTGAATTGGTCCTCCTATAGGGAAAGCATACCTCCTCCCTGATGGCAGCCATCGTCATAACAAAATGGCCCTTTGTCCTATGAGCGGTTCTGGTTCAATAAAAAAGGCCAAGATCAGTCAGATTAGTGCCAATGGTTTAATTAATGTTTGATTACTTAATTAATGAGCAACGACACCATGTGATGAAATTGTCCAAGACTGGACCATGGCCGTGACTGCATACTAGTAATTGACCAATCCAACGTCTGATCGCCATTGGTTACTAAGCTTTCTCAACTGTAATTGGAGCACAGAGCATAAATGGGTGAGATTTAGGAATAAATAATAATTATTGTTATGATTATTATCATACAACACAATCCTATTTGGTAACCCTTGAATTTACAGGCTGTTAATGAAGTCATGATTTAAAGAAATTGCTTTGGATTAAAAAAGTAAAATCAGCTAAATCCAAAAATGATCAATATAATGAGCTGTAGGAGTAAAATTAATGCAAAATAAAGACGTTTGGTTGGTTATTATATAGGAATTAAGTTTGGTTGTTTAGCATTAGTGTCCTTTATTGCAACATAAAGACAGGCTGTTAGCAGGTAATGCCATGTTTTAGAGAGCATGGTAATATGAACTGTAGCTGTACAGGCCATAGCCTGTGTGGCCTGCCTGTTAACCCATTTGGATGAAATATTTTAATATTTTACAAATACCGAATGAAGACAAGGCACGTAGCATGAAATGTCACTGTTACCTTTCCACTGTCTGCAGTGTAACATGAACTCTTTTGTAGGAACACTGCTATTACCTATACAATTGGCTATAAAATAAGTATAAACTTTGTAGTTCTACAACCGCAACTTTCCATTAAACTGATTTAACTGATATTACTTTTGTTATTTCTTAGCACATTCACATTTCTACAAAATGAATGCTGTAAATTAAAGAGTTATTTCAAATCTTTATATGTTCTTTCCACACTTTGTAAAAGCTCATTTATTGCTTTAAGTCTTCTTGTGTCAGCTTTACACACTCTGACATTTGCAGTTAGTCCATTTGTCTTCAAAACATTCTTTGGTTCTGTCAGATTGAAAAAGTGTGTCCATGAAAAGAATCTCACACTTTGTTCGAACTGGAGGATATTTAGAGGATCGTTCCACAGCCACACATAATCTATCTTAGTTTTGCTGAACGGGCTTACCCTCAGTGTTCTCCTCCAACTCCTACGCATGTTGCTGCCCCTGGAAGCCCCCACCAGAGAGATGACATTAAGTATGCTGTAAGTGCTACCTGATTTTTGCCAGATGTAGTGCTTGGCATTCAGGCCAGAGAATAAAATTTTTGGTCTCAGAAGAGCAGAAAATGTTTATTCCTCATGCTGTCAGAGTCCTTTAGGTGCCATTTGGCAAACTCCAGGCAAGCTGTCATATGCCATTTATTCAGCGGCGGCTTCTGTCTGGCCACTGTACCATAAGGGCATGATGGATGGAGTGCTGCAGAGAGGGCTGTCCTCTGCCGTCTCTGCAGAGGAACGTTCACGCTGGCCCACTGGGATTCACCAAGGCCCATCATGTGCAGTTAATGACAGGTTGCCTCAATGCATTTTGCATTTACAGGTGGTGAGCTTTACTTTTCCTTTCTTTGCACACCTATGGTTTGGCTCAGCCCCAAGAAAGGGAAATATGCATAGGGCAGTATATATTTAAATGAAGACGCCGCCAACCTACTCAAATTTATTGGAGAGATTGGTTACACTAAGCAGGAGGCTTCTTATTCATGTACACATTTAACAAGATTTGCTGTTAAACTCCACATTGCGCTGAGATGTCTATATTCTTTTTAAATCTCCATCTGATCAAGTATGTTGGCCGTTATTGAGTCCTAAAAGTCTGTTATGAGTCCTTGAAGTCTTTTCATAAAACAAGAGGAAACATCTGCGAGCGCAGCAATATTATTTCAACCTCTTTCCAACAGCTTGCTTCAAGAATAAGTAAGGAATAAATCTGCACTAGAATTTAGAAAATGAAACATACTTGTTGTTACTGAAAAGCCCACTGGCAGGTTTAGTATCAACGTAGGATGTCAAGGATGTGCATTTAGTAGAAAAAAGAAGTTTACAGTTTCACTAGCGGTTCTATGAAGCGTTATGCGAAATTTCGGCTGAATGCTAACAATGCTAATATGCTGATGTTTAGTATGTATTATGATTGTCTTGATATAAACACAAACACGGGTACAGTATCATTGGGTCTGCAGAGGGCTTGATGATGGCTGTACATGAAAACTGAAAGGCTCAACAGAACGTGTGGACCAATTTCATTGCAAAGCGATTGTTTTTGAGACATGTTACGAGGGTAAAAACCCCAAAAATGTCGACCTCGGAATGGATCTATACGGAGAGTCAGAGGATAGGCTTCATTTTCTGGGGGCCATAAATGCTTGCAAAAAACCCCCCCAAAAACTCCAACTATTCAACAACAGACCAGCCTATATTGACATTCCTGGTACCACACTGCTAGCATGGCTAAAAATGACCTTATATTGTATACATATGATTTTACTGTGCCTTTAGTATGTGTCTAATCAAAATGACGTTTAGAATAGGTAAAGGGGTCTCAGTACTTCCCAGTAACATGTATCCTCAACTGTTCACACATTTGAAGCTATTACATTGATATTTTTTCTTTCGTTCATTGACTTACCAATATCACACAAGAGGGTGTGCTTTAATGTCGTTGATTAGCAAGTGCCTCGATCCCGACCGCATCACTGTCGTGCCACAAAAATTTAGTTAGTGCACACCCTCGAGGGCAATATTGCAATTATGAATGTGTTTTTAATTGTGTTGGGCAATTGGCTCTCAAATTAAATAAACTCTTTGCCGGTATTATCTCCATTTACATGGAAATAGATGGGGTCTGACTAATAACTGGAGAACAAATCGGTCATGCCGGTAGAGTGTAATGAAAACTAGTTTTACTACTCCAGCAAGTAGGCCAACCCAAAGTAATGACCGAGTGGTCCCTGTGGAGCCAGCCTTCAGCGAACCTCCATGCTTTGTAGAGATTGTGGCGTTTCTCAGACTGAATCAATACCTCATATATTAACACATAACTGTTTAGTTAGCTCAGTCTTGTTATAAATAAGATATCTGCACTAACTTTTTTTAAGTAGTTTCTGTGTGATTCTAACATTTCCAGTAATTCCAGAGTGAAAATGTAATGAGAAAAGACGAATGGAATCGACCTCAAAATTCTCAACGTGTTTTCATCGCAAAATATTCTGCTCCATATTTGTTGGTGTTTGTCCATTCAAAAACAACATTTTCGCTGTGGTCCTAAATTGTTTTGTAACTATTCCCCCCCCCCAACCCCCAAAAAATATCCTTTTGATTTTGAATTTATTATCCTGTCCAGAAAAGTGTTCCTGAACCACAATGGGGCGATTAGGCTCTAAATATTTTGGGAACTAGTGTTCCCCTGCAGTCTGCTCAGTGGTCGGAGTGATTGGGTTTAAACCGCCATCTAATTCCAGTATTACTAAACCTAGATCAGCTTTACTAAAGGAAAAAAGTCAGTCTGTTGTGGGCATTACTGTGCAACTGACATTGAAACAGGAATCTGCCCTGCTTCCAATTTCTTTTACCAATGACTGGCGATTTCTTAAATTCTTATGAAAACGTTGCTCAGAGACATCTTTTGCTCTTTCTACCCTTTTAGTTCGGTTGAACCATTCGGTTTAAACAAAACATTACTTTTTTGTAGACCCATCAAAAAAAAAAATCGATCTGTAAAGAGGCCTCTCTATAACCTAAAAGCATGAAATACCATTCTCAAACACAGAGTGGTCCTCTCGACCGTCTGACTGTGCCGAATCAAGCTTCTGTGGCCGGCCATCCCCAACTTCTGAACGCTTCTGCGGGTACAGTGAGCGAAATTGATTACACCACAACATACCACCGCATGTAGAACCATGAGGTGACACTCACTCTCTCTGCGAGGGCCATTGTAATGCATAGTGAGTGTTTGTGACAAATGCTACGTCTGGTGATCCTTAAAGGTTGCCCTTTACAGAGCCAAGCGTCAGTGCACCTATTCAGCTGTGCCTCCGCTCTCCCCGCTGCGACGCTGCCGCAGCGGCGCCGTGTGTCCGGGGACTTTTGATGGGTGAAAACTTTCACAGCGCTTAACGCTAAACCAACACACCCATAGATCAGGGCAGCGGCACGGTGCAGCGAGTTAAAAAAAAGAAAATCCTCCGCTCAGAAAGCATCCAGGTGTCCTTGAGCAAGATACTGACTCCTCGGCAGCTGCAGAAGCTCTGCTCCGCTGCTGATTCTTACCTCTTAGTAGCTTGCGGAGGAGGAAGCCGAACGACAATTATCCAACGGGGATCAATAAAGTATTATGCTAATTCTTTTCTTTTGGTCCAGGGTTATTTTTTTCTCGCAAGTCTTCCGAAAATCGGTCTGTTGAGACAATGAAAAAAATGAACTATTGTTCTGGTGGAAATTGCAAACTGCATTCAGTTTAACAGATGCTGAGGGAGGATTGATAGATCCACGCTCCTCGTGCGCAATTTCCCATGTACCTAAGACATCAAGGGCCAAGGGCACGGCCAGTCAAAGTGATGAATTTCCCCCATTGATGTCTCCGTCTCTATCGAATGCGTATTAACAGGCCTCAACACCAGCACATGAAAAGCCCTTGATTTAAGAGTCGGCGCTGTTCCCTTTGATTATTGCCTCGGCTTGAGGATCCTGCGACATGGGAAAGGAAGTGGATACAGATGTCTATCACATACGGTTACGCCTCCCCGTGTTTATAAGGCAGTGTTTAATTTTCAAAGGCGGCGGATGTCGCGGGCAGGTCTCGATCAGTTACGCTGCCTTCAAACGCAGCTGGAGGCGTTTTATATCTGGCTCCTTGATTTCATTCTCGAGTATCCTCCTTCGCCAGGACAAATATCCTTCAAAGCCCGCTGAAGCAGCCATGGGAAGCTTCTGTCAGGATTGTTTGCTTTGCCTAGGTGTGATGGAGTGGACTGGGTCCCTCTTGCGTCCTCGCCGTTGTGTCATTCACTGACGGCTTCACGTTGAGTCACTAAGTTATTCCACCGCGGGGACTGACAGTCTCGCGTACACGTCCTCAGAAAATTTGTCACTCATCCGTGCAGCTGTCCCCAGGGCTGCCATCTTTCCCTGTTTTTATGTTTCTAAATGGCGCGAGAGGTGCATGTTGCACACGGCGACTCTGTTGCGTATGAACGTGCTGCCAGTTTGAGATGTTCTGAAGTTGTGTCACGATCACACTCTGCTGTAAAAGCCACAAGGGCGTTTTTAACCTGCTAACGTTGCTGTGACACCTGTCTGATTTAAATACAGTCCCAGTGATGGACAGACTAAAAGGATGCAGTGAGAGATGTTAAATGCATATCTTGTTCCGCCTTCTACGCTCTTACAGATGTATCATTGGAATATCATCTCTCATGCTTAAACAATTTTGTTTTACTTTTAGGTAATCGAGTAGATTTGTTTATTTCGGATCAGCCCATGAAACATGAAAACACCAAGAAAATGTTAGAGGCGTGTGTGTACAAATATTCAGACACAACAGATTGAGTGAAATGTTAGCGCAGCTGCTAACACAATGATGTTTAGCAGGTGCAACGCTCACCATGCTCACCGTCTTATTTTAGCGTGTTAGCATGCTAACATTGACTTTAATTCTTTCTTTTCCGAAAAGCAGTTATAAAACATTAGACTTTCTTTTTTTACTTTGAAAGATAAAAAATCCTCTGGGCGCAATAAATAAAGTGGCTTAACCGCCTGATATTACAATCCCTTAACACCTCTGAAAAACCACAATCATTAGCACAGTGATGCTCTCCAAAGAGCTCCCATCGACGTCAACTGTCTACAGCATGAAAATCCAGCAAAGGCTTTTTCTACCACATTAGGGCAAATTCATTTCAAGGAGAAATGACTTGGAAAAACAACACTGATTGAGGTCAGCAACCTGAGAACGACTGTTGAGTACACCCGGTCAGAAAGACAAACCCAAGGTCTAAACGGGGGGTATTCAATTAAAATTCAAAGAGGTCCAGTTGGAGAAAATGTCCTCGAGTGAAGGTCCAGAACCTCAGAATGTATGGCTTGCATTATGATTCAGTGCCATACACAGTAGCCCGTATTGAAGTGGCCTAGTAGTTGTGTCAACGTCTGTATGTGGTCAACAACTGACTGTCAAATTAAATGAAGTGCAATTCAAGATTCTTTTCTCGATTGTCAATAAGTATGTCAAGAATAAATAGATGTTCTTTTCTCATTGAAAGTAAAATAAGTGTTATGTTTTAAAGCAAAACAGGCTAAATAACAGAGAGCTTTTGAAAAACAGGCCTCTTCTGAAGTAAAGTGCCCTTAATTTTGGAAAGGAAATACAGTTTACCTTGAGTTTCCCCCCTTTTTTGTTAACTCCATTTCACATCTTAACATTCTCAACCAACCGAATAAAAACAATCTCAACACCTCTTAACAACTGAGCAGTCTATCTTTCCCTCTTATGCCTCACTCCCCCACTTTCTCTTGTTCAGTGAGGGAAGTGAGCTTCAGCTTTTCCCTGCCAGGATTTTAAATCTGGGCTGTGGCGGTGTCGGGGGCCCTCCTCACGCACATGTGTAGGTGCCTGGAACGATATTTTGTTTAAATAATGTTCACAGTGGAGAGCGCTGCCTTTATTTTTGGTGCCCTTAATTCGGATTTGAGTGGGTATGTTTGCTTAAAAGATTTGTGCTTCGTCTCACAGTGGCGCTTCATATTGCTGCTTTTAATAATCGCAACGGTACCAGAGACTTACTGGTAGTGGGAAGAATTAACATGGTAGAAACCATTCTCGATTAAAAGCTCTGTTTTTTTGTTGTCACCTTTTCACTTTTTAGAGCACGACATGCGAAAAACCTCTTCTCGGACCCGCATTTCCTCAGACGGATCCTCCGTTGCGACATGTCAGATGATTAACAGCGCATGCAATTGGTCTGTGGGTTTGTGTGGGCCGCTAAACCAGTACCGTAAAGGCTGGAAAAGTGGCGCCATTTAAAATAGAAATGCTCCGTTAAATGTAATAATTCTCAACAATTGACTGGTTGCATGTCTGGGTCTAGATAGGGCGGCGCCTGGGTCTTGACCCGGACCGCGGAACGCCTATTGGTCGAATAAAGTCAGCAGGTGAATGATTGAGTCTTGCAGAACATCCTGAACATAACAGTGCTGGTAAATTAAAGGATAAGTCCAGCCAAAAAATTAAAATTCAGTCATTAACTACTTAGCTTGATGCCACAGAAAGGCAGGTGAGGTTTCGTAGTCAATGAACATCTCTGGAGTATCACAGCAAAACAGAGTTGCACCGTAATCCTGAAAAATAGATGGAGACTTGTTTTGTCACACAAAGAAACAAAATCATGTCTTCCCCAATCAATTTGGGATCTTGGGGCTATGGAAGACCTGGTCTATAAGCCCAAATCTTCACTGTAGCTGCCAAGCTAAAAATGTTAACCAACTACCCATCTGAAGTGTGTGCGCATGACCTCGACTCAAGTCAAGAGTGGAAATTACATCTTTTCAAATCAATTTTTGATCTCAGGGCTTCTGGAGACATGTAGCTTTGTTGTTTAATCATCATTTATTATTATTTTTCCAGCACTCAGTCTGTCGAAGGCTGCAACAACGTTTGACAGTGAAACTCGAGGGATGATTTGTCAACAAAACTTCACCTGATTTTCCATGGGCATGAAGCTGAGTGGATGATGACATCGTTTACTCTTCTGGTTGAAGTTATCCTTTAAGGGAAGGTGAAACGCACAACAGAAGGTCTTTAATGACACGATTACAATGATATATACAGAACACTAGTCGAGGAATGGGGGCAGAAAGGTCATTATGCCAGATATGATGATGTTATAATTTGTGAATGGGGGACCCTGCGATGTGAAAGAGAGACTGAGAAGATTAGAGTGGGAAGAAATTTTTGCCAAAGTTTCACTGAATGAGAACATCCTGTCAGTTTTTAATATGCCGAGACACTGTCGGAATTTTAGATTCCAGCTAATAGATGATAAAATTGATGAGGAGAGGGGATCAGTTAGTGAGGAGCCGGGGCGATCGTCATTAATTAAGCCTTCAACTGCCAAAAACCCATTTAAAGCGCCATCGCTGGGCAGCCTGGCAGAATGAGGAGAGCGCTTTTTTACATTTAATCCAACTCCTGATTGTCCAACAGTGCCAACACTCCCTCTCAGGGCAACAGTGTCATTGTTGAAAACAGCCACTACGAAACCAACGTACCAAAGACCTGTGTTTGAAAGCCGGAGAGACATAACTTGAAGCAGCTTATTCCAAATCCCCATCATGCCTTGTGTGAAATATCATCACAAAAGGTTCAATATGTAAGAATTAGTCACCTAATCATGAAATTCATAGAGTTACATATCACCAAAGCAACTGCTGCTATATGCATTATGTTTATACAACCGTAGCTATTGTTAGCTTGTGAGCTCAGTATGCAGTTAGCCGGACGGCTAGGGGAGTGTTGGTGTTTATGTTGCTAGCACAGGAGCTCTGGACCGCTGGGAGGAAAGAGGTTTCAGGCCCGAGGCTAGCTGGTTAGCATGCTAACGTCAGTAGGTACCTCTGTCACACAAAACATAATCATAGTCTTTGACACAACTGCAAAACTGTTACGTAAGCACATCCTTTTGATAAATGTAGTTTGTGTTTGAATGTTTCAAACTAAAATTCTTTCATATTGCACCTTTAACTGGAACTAGGATGCTAATCCTTGTTCTTAGAGCCATTTGCTCAGGGTATCATTCGTTCATGAAGATCTAGGTTAGCGAGTGAAAACTACTGACACTATGATTATTGCTAAGCTAATTTAGCTTCCAAACGCTTCTTAAGCCTTGAGGGTGCCACTGGTGCATCTGTTCCTATGATTCTTTAGTCATGCTAGCTCCGACATGCACCGGAAGTATCACCCATAATTGTTTCCCAAGTGACCTCATCAGGAAACTCATGGATAACCCCATCCAACGCAATGTCAGAGGAGGGTTTATTTGTATGTTACCAATGGCAACCACTGGCGTTAAAAGGCTTGGAAAAGGAAAAGTGAGTCACCCAAGTCCCAGTAAAAGGCCTTTTTCAGCAATATGAAAGGATAATAATCATAATTTTGCCTCTGTAATGATTGCGAAAAACAAGATTGCAAGAAAGGGCAACCTTCAGCTTGACATGTCAGTAACAATCTTCGATGACAGTGACGAGAGCGAACACAAGAAACGGCCGTCGTGCTCTGAAATTGAGGGTTCAGGCGGAGGGGGCCGTAATAAAAATATTGATTTAATCGCATAGCCTTCTTCACCTGAGTTAATGAATCATTATTTTCACGTCTGTACTCCGAGGATAGATAAAGTATTGTCTGACTGGTCCAGTGCATTGGATGATTAGCACTCTCATTAAGAGTGGAGCTGGAGTGTGTAAATCTCTGGAGAGCTGGAACATTGAGAGCAGTTGTACAAGCGAAGTGTGCAGCCGTGACATACACTGTCGGCCCTGTCCCTCTCTGATGTTTATTGCCTGGCGTCTGCCTGGTGCTGCCGTGAGACACTTTAATTCCTTTTGTCAATAACTGTAAGCAATCTTCCTTCATTTTCACTGTCCAAAGCATGCTCAACTTCATTCGGAGGCTACGCTGGACTTTGTAGCTGTCCGTCATTGTGATGGGCACTGTCACAAAAAATTTGTCGATCTGTTACTACCCGTCATTTTCACTTTCAGTTGTTTTTATGATAATGAGGCACAGGCTGCTTAATAGCATTTAATTTGACTGATGATTGAAACAACTTTGATCAGAATCACTATTTATATACAGAATAGCGTAGAGACTGGGCCCAGAGGGGAAAGATGCGCATAGCCACCGGCTTTTCTGTCAGTTTTCATGTCCACACCACACATGTGATTGTGGAATTCAACAGAGTTGTTTAATTTATTTAATGGATCACACTATCGAACCCCAGTTTTGAAGTGGGTACCCAAATGCATCAAAGGAGATTGCTCATCAGGTGTTAGGTGCAACTTGGACCGACGATTTCTCAGTGTCGTTTTAAGTTGGCTCTCAACCGCTGTAGCAACACATGAAGTTGTCATGAATTACATCCTAAAGACCGAACACCACACACCCACAAAAGCAATTTGGTGTACGCGGTGCAATGTAATGAGGAATGCAAAGATCTTTACATTGGTGAGACAAAACAACCGCTACACAAACGCATGGCCCAACACAGAAGAGCTAACTCCTCAGGCCTAGACTCTGCTGTCTATTTACACCTCAAGGAAAAAGCTCATTCCTTTGAGGACAATAATGTTCACATCTTGGACAGAGAGGATAGATGGTTTGAAAGAGGAGTAAAAGAAGCCATCTATGCAAAAAATTGAAAAACCATCTCTAAACAGAGGAGGGGGTCTGCGACACCACCTATCTCCAATTTACAATGCTGCCCTTTCATGTCTTCCCAGGAGATTCAACAACTTAGCCTCTAAGAATAACGGCTGTGCACAAAGGGCCTCATGTGACTCCAACGACTGTCGTTACAACACAATAGAGCACTAACGAAGTCGAAACCAACTTTCCCCATCCCCAACGACCATACTAACGACTGTCGTTTGGCAATAATGGAGCACATACAACCCATAAGCATCAGTGGCCTTGTGACCGCCTCCTGAGAGGTTAAATAGCTGGACCTCCACACCGGCTAGTTGGACTAGTCTCAGCCTAGTCAAGGGAGCAGGAACTGATGAAGCCTCTCGGATGAGAGGTGAAAACGTCTTCAAGACAAAAACCAAATCCAGTTGCTTTCGATTCAATTTCCTTGAGA